>JAHZND010004269.1:0-18405 GCA_027744115.1 Acrocyrtus sp. NNG-2020 | reverse complement strand
ACTCGCTATGATGATGATGATGAGCCTGAGAGAAAGCAAAAATATGGAGAGGCTGCTCAGAATGCATAATTTTTTATGCTCGAGTGAAGCTCCGAGTGAATAAAAATCTAGTAGTGAAAAATTAATTGCTTTTTTACACTCTAATTTAATTATCTTTAGAAAAGCTTATGTCAGCAGGGCAACAGACAGTATGAAAATAATGAGTAATTTTCTTGTTCGAAATTACAAACAGCAGTGTCGTGTTGGGGAAAAAAAGAAGCAGCTTTCCACTTGATATAAAAAAGGCTCCCTAGCAAAATAAGTGCTTTCTATTGATTGATTGCCTCACTTTCCCCTATCAAGTGATCGCTGAGCACCTCCAGTCCGCTTTACTGGGAGAGCACGGACTGACGTCAATCACGATTTCACACTTTATTTATAGAATGTAATCATTCTCGGCCTGCACTTCACGTGTGTCATGTCCATGCTAACCTGCCGCTGACCAGTACAAAGTTAATATGCAAAGAGTAGCAGAAAGAGCCGCTCGCTATTATACGATTTCTCCTGATATCAATGTCACACTCTCTCGCTAAAATACGAAATATATTGGACAATGCACACTCACATGCTCCCTTTCTTCGCAGCTAAAAAAAAGTCATGAATGAAAGCGAGCACACGTATACGTGTTTACCAAGATAGCAGGATATTTTTGATCGGTGGTCAATTTCAGACAGGATATTTTTGATCGGTGGTCAATTTCAGACAGGATATTTTTAGCGGGAGAACATGCAATATGTATAATGGCTGCAGAGTCAACTTTGGCTCGCTTCCTGACTTATTTATAGATTAATATGTGCAAAAAATAGGAGTGCAGCTAATTTTCTCTGAGATAAAAAGGGTTAAGTAAAAAACTCTTCACAAAAAAGTAATGTTTTTAAGAGTGAGCTTGATCTGAAGTATTTTCGATCTTGTCCCTGTGAACTGAGTACTTTGACGTAAAAGCCATCTCTAAAACGGAGACGGCTCAGAAGAAGAGATCAACAGGGAAAAATACACATTTCCTTATTAGTGGACAAAAACAAGGTTGTAATACAATCACAACCGCCACAATAAGCATTTATAGCAAGTCAAAAGAGCCGACTTAATTTGGAGTTGCAAGCTGACTTTTTTTTTCTCTTCTCTTTGCATAGCTACAAATTCCCGCAAAAAAAGAATTCAATAAAAATTAAGAAAAAAAATCTTTAAAAAAGTGTCATTCTTATCACCAACCGTCACCACCACCAAAGTCGACATTCTCACAAACGAAATGTTTACATTCCATAAGCCCATTAAAAACCATAGGCGATGAAGAAGGTAAATATACGTCCTCGCAGGTATGTGCTCTTTTCTGGCCTGATCGGGTTAGCTATTCCTTTCCTCTCTGCTAGATAAATCCTTTTCGGGTTCAGCACTGGGCTGAAGCTGTAACTGCTGTGTCGTCTTTTTTTTACCGTCACTCTCCTTATGGCTGAGAAGATGGTCATTTCACAAACATATTTTTTTGGTCTGAGATTAGACTTTTAGAATTCAACTTGAAAACAATTGAGACAGAGCTTAATTTGATTTTAAGCACCAGCGCAATTGCGTACTGGAGTTTGTACGATCCAGCATACGCGCTCCGATTACCCCTGTAATTGCTGAATTTATATATTATATAACTGGATTGGTTCATCTATTTAACTCGCCGTAAAGAAAATGCTAGCTCACGTTAAGGTTCGAGTGCGATGTGATCTCCTTAAGCAAAAAGGACTTTTTTAGAGCTGGCCTCCACTACCCTCTGCTAATACGTATGTAAATGAACAGCCATATTTCCTTATTGGTCAGTTGCCGCATAAAATCTTTAATTTCGTTGTTAGTTGCCAGTGCAAGGAACAGTGTATGCACAGGGGTGAAACTGAACACGTTATTACTGAGCAACTTTTCCTCAGCATTTTTCTTCCCATATGGCAGGGATTTCCTCAAGAGAGAGATAGAGAGTGTGTGTCCAGATATAGTTTTATTTTGGAAGGATTAGAAAAACCTCACGGACGGTTTGCTTTACTTTCAGGGGAAAATGAAGTTGGGGCATTCATTGAGAGACGATTTGTACAAGCTCAGCTCTCACCTGCATGCGTCACTTCTTTCAGAACGGTGATATTCATGTAAAAATAATTGATGATGATCTTTACTCAAGTTAGCCATATTTGTAAGTGCTCTTGCAGCCACTATAGCCCCTATAGCTTAACATCATTGAAATATTTGTCGTCATAAAAGTTATTCCAGTGAGTTACAGTTTCTACTCCATTTATGTATTTGTTAGGGACGGACGTGATGCTGGTGGTGATGTTGATGTGGTAGTAGAAGTAGTGAACATCACCCAGGTACTCTTTTTTAGAGAGCAAAAGCCTACTTTCATGCTGCTGGTATTTCAATCTATGCAGCCCCCTACTTGCAAAACGTCCGTCAGATCAGTATACATTTTTTTTTATTTAAAACTCACATATTTGGTAATCGAAGATAGTAAAAAAAGTGCCTGCACTCTTTTTATTTTTTACAAAAAAAAGTTTCCATCTATGATCTATTTTTCTGCTGAGGCATATACTACACAAAATGATCTCATTGTTTTCTCCACATCTCCAATCTCCACTCGAGAATAAAAAACTGTTCCTCTGAAGAAGTCACATTTTTGTCGCCTGCCTACCATAAAATGGCCCATCACAGGAAAAAAAATTGTCTCAGCGAACTATAAATCAAATCAAACCTTTATCCCAAAAGTCGTATATTGGTTTGTTATCATGCAATAAAAGTACGAAAAAGGATTAGAAAAACTAAAAACTGCTCCTTGATCCGCTCTGACTTTTTTTCTTCCTTTAATCTGTAAATCCCATCAATAGTCATAAAAATTCATTAAAAGGAAGTCACACCATTATTTGATTTCAGGTATGAATGCCTCCTTTTAAAAGTGACTTTTACCCTTTTTACTCCTACCCACATTTCGCTACCTTCAGTGAGTTCATCCTAGTCACTCATCCTTTCCAACCTTCTATCGCAAATCACAAAGTGAGCCAAGCCTACCAAAAAGGCATCACATGTCAACTATTATTTTTTATACATTTCGCAGAAATCTACTGTTTCAGAGCACTCCATACTCCATGTGCAGCCAAATCCTTCCCGATAAAAACTATTCTCAAAATCTGACAGCCTTCTATCAACTCATCACCGTCATTCCACTTCAAAGAAATGTTTCTACAAATTTTAAATGAGCGGAGTCATGCCCCATTTCACTGCTATATTTTTAGTAAGCGCTCAAACCTCAAGTAGGTACCTTTGCAAGGCTGTTTTGATTACTCACATGATCATTATGACTGCAGGTTTTTATATCTTTTGTACAGCTAGGGGAAGGATACGACTCTTAAAAGAGGATATAAACAGGCTCCCATTGATATTATACTGATTTATTATTACAATGATGCATTTTCTCAGCTAATGTTTGTTGTGGTGTGTGCCTGCAGGACACTACTCATTTCAGCGAGACTATGCAAGCATGTTCCACCTCAAACTCAAGAATGAAAAGTTTAGCGTTGGTGAGCTGCCTGATGTTTTCATAAGGGCGATGAGGCTGCATTCCATAAAATTTCCTGAGAGAAGCTCTGCTCTCCCCTGCTCGAATTGTTGTTTAAAATTAAATCTAGAAAGAGGAAAAAATGCATACAAGGCTACAAAATTCTATACAATAGCTCAATTTCATACAATTGAGTTCGCGAGCAGAATAGATTTTTCATTGAATGTAAAATGTAAAATTCAAGAAATTCCACTGAATTTTATTTTGGATATTGGAAATTTGAGTCTTTCCTTTTCAATCCACTTTTGTGTAAGGTAGAATGCTGCTCACTTTTTGTCGCACACTTTTCTTCCATTCATTCAGGGAGAGTGGATGACGTCAGGCAGAGGTCAATTTAAAAGAGGAGACTCGGAATAAGTTTTCTGAGCGAGGAGCATGTTATTCCGTGTAGATGCTGTTATTAGTAATGTTGTGCAGTGAAAAGTAAAAATCCCTCTAGTCATTTTAAACAATATCTACAGGTAGTAGTTAGGTACGTGCTATATACGTGCACATGTGTGATTTTACGCTATAAAAAATCTCACATCTGTTTCAACTTGTCGTCAATTTCGTCAATTTTTCAATACAATTTCCGAAATATTATTTGACATTTCGAGACCCACGCGTTTTAACTGATGGGTGAGTGGAGAAAAAATTCGGGTTTCCGCTGGAAAGGGCTCGAACTAGGAATCTCCTCCCTTTTAAAGTATTTCCACGTGTATCATCATCACACATCTCGGTTACTCTCCTTCATTCATGCAAAAGCGCTGCAGCTCTGCCTATAAGCTGCTGCTGCCATTCACAGAGAGCACATAGGCTGCCCCTGCCCTATTTTCTTATCTTTACGCTTGCAACAATCGCAATAATCCATATGTTCTGTGTTATATAAGAGCCCAGTTTATTACAGCATCTTGGGCAGGTTATTGTTTTCGACTGATGATAAGAAGGCTGAAAATCTCATCTTATTCATCTTGCACCAGTAATGAGCTTAGTCTCCTCTGCTCAACTCAGTTTCCTCTTTGCGCTCTCTGTCTGCTCCCTGCACCCAACAACGTGCATGTCCAGTCATCATGATGCATCATTTCATCTCTGCCTTCGTCCCATCTCGCCAAGTTTGTACGATTGAAAAGCTGTTTTATGAGCAGTAATGAAGGTACTTGTATATTTTTACCTTTGTATGGCTTCTTTTACTCATCCTTGTGCAAAATGTGTAGCAGATTTATTGCTCAGTCTTTTCCCTATTTGTCACGACACAGAATTGAGAGAATGCCATGTCAGAGTAGGTCTAAAAATGAAAATACGGAACATAAAAAACAAAAAAAATATATGCTTTTTTGCGTGTATGCCGTAGCAGTAAAATGATTTAGAGTGCATCAATAAAGCCCCACTTCCCAAAGCAGCGTATAAACTACGCGCAGGCTAATTTTTTTTGCTAATTATTGTTTTAAAATTCAAAACTATAAATGGCTCGTGCTTGCTCAACCTTTGGTAACTAGTGCCGGCAAAAGCTTTGGTGTATAGATTAAGTCATCATCACGACAGTAAATGCCAATTGGAAAGTTAATGACATCTCCTAGATTCATTTACTGTATTTTTATGGGATTGAAATTAACATACGGAATGGCAAATTTCTCATCCTTTTTCGATGAACTCATCAGAGCTCACGCGAAACTGTAGAGCTGCGGATTTTTGGAAATGAGGCCGACGGAATGTTTTCAATCTCAATGAAAAACACTGTGAAAGTGTAAACTGACTCCGGTTCGGTAACATCAGCTCAAGGGACAAGTGAAGTTTGCTTTTACACACCTCTTGTTTTACCTTTTGTTCTCATTTCATTGTCTCCACTCAACCAGTGAAACCGATCTAGCTGGTGGATGATGGAATGAGGGAAGCAATCTTCCTTCACTTCTCCCTCCTCCCGCTCTGGATTAATTAGGACGAGCCAATTAGCACAAGTATTAGTATTTATACTGTCAAACTGAACAAAAGCAGTGGGTGAAATGATCACAATAGCCTTCATCTTTTCAAAGAATAATGCTGTCAACCCGAACGCGGATTTTACCAATCCAATACTCTTCAAGCATACATTCAACAAAACTCTCTTATTCCGAGTACCTGCTTCAACTTGTGAAGAGATCAAGTGAATAAAAATGGAGGCGTTTGGGTGTAGCTACACAAAAAGAGGCAACAAACAGAGCATTCAGCATTCAATATTTGATTCATTTTTCTTCAAAAAAAGAGAAAAAAAGTCAGAGAAGGGCTCTACGCTTAAATTGTGAAATGGCTAAATTTCAACATTTTCTTCTAAAAATGTTCACATAGGTAATTGTAGTTTAAAAACTATGGGGTGCAGGTGATTTTGTGTAGGCTACTCAGCATGAGTTTTGTTTTGCTTATGCAAATCTCTGAAAAAACCTTTTAAAAGAGGAATCAAAAATAAGAATGATTTAATGAGGAGAAAACTCTCCATGGGAAGCATGAGGGAAAATAAATAAAAATGGTAGTTAATCAAACATTGAAAACATGGAAAGGTGAACTTTTCTAGAAAAAAATCCTTTTGTAATCCGTTGTAGTGATTAGCAAACTGTAAAGAAAAATGAGTGCGTTTGCTCAACCCACGGAAAAGCCAAGCGGCGAGGATATGACATCATTTGTAGAGAACGCATATTTCTAGCGAACTTACCTTGTTTTCATTTGCTTTCACTTGCTTCTCAATTTTCACTCACGTGGGCATGCCTGATTAGCATCGTTTTTAAAAGTGGAACGAAAAAGTTAAACTTCCTACGTAATTTAGCTTAAATTTCATGTAATTCCTATCCCGTATTCTCATTTTCCAAGTTTTGCTCCTTTCTAAATGTACAGCTGAGCCGTGTGATGTTGTCATTTATTGACCGAATTAAATTTCATTTGAGCTAGATTACTCGAGTTTTCCGGCCCATTTTTGTACAATTTCGTATAATAGTTAGTGTATATCCATTACTTTTGGTATTGTTGAAACAGTCCAGTAAAAATTTACACGTTTATCTTACTCCAGGCAGTTACCTAAGAAAAGGAAGTAAATTTGAAAGTTGAAAGTTTCTAAAAGTCGTCATTATCACAATGAGCATATCTCCAGTGGGCATATTTAGTTTGCAAAGTTTCTGCCTACACTAATTTTTTTTACGTGTTTTAGGTTTTTTAAACGCCATCACTGACAAATTTGTTTAAAGCTCTCATTAATTCCAAGGTGAGTAGTTTCGGAAGGCTAAATACCAGCTTTTATTTTTTTTTCAGGTAGTTGGAAGTAGTAAACAAGCTGACTTGTTGAACGAGTAGTGGGTGTTGGGACTTATGAATTTTTCGGTGTAATGACTTTCTCCTGGCGCTTGCTTGTTTGTTTGGAGGAAAGAAACAAGTTTGGAAAGCAACAGTGTGCCACTTATTGGCACACAAAAGCTATCGACTTTTTTTCTCCGGGTTTGCATTTGTCTTGTGGTATTATACTTGGAGAATGCTGCAGGGACATGTCTCTTCCTTGGTGAAACACTCTAAGCCAAAACGATATGCTGAGAGGAAAAGGATATAATAATGAGATGAGTACACAAACCTCCGCTCCCGTAGTTGTTCTCATTGCCAGGGAATGTTTACATACGACCGCGATGACTTTTTATTGACAAGCTGTAATTTTCTCCTCTTTATTTGTATGAGAACATATAGTATAGCACTAATTTTTCATATCAGCATAGCATTTACCTGAATAAGCTAGCAATAGCAATAGTTCTTTCATTGAAACTTGTAATATCCGAAAAAGTTTGGGGTGTCTTAAAAAATGCCCTGGGTCTCTCATAGCCTCACGTCTATAACCTACAATGAGCAGGCTTTCAATTTCCAGGAAGATAGTAATTCTTTTTTTTAGCATTTGCCAGTCAAGATGTAGTTGTATTAAATGCTATCAAAATACTGCCCAGGTAGAAAAAACCGAGAATTAATCATCCGATTTTTGAAATTGAAATTCTTAATGAAATTTACTTTTGCGTATCGAGAAAAAAGCAATCAAGGATGTTACCCTCTACATTCATTACGTTTGGAGCTACTCTTCTGGTGAATGGTGGTAAATTTATATTAAAACAGTTACATGGAAAGTCATAACAGGACTAAGAATGCGTCTTTAATAAAAATGTGTTTGCCCAAAGGAAGCTTATTTTGCTCCTTGCTCTGTATACTTTTTCGCTTGATTTAATTGCAATAAAAGTAAATCTTAATTTCGTCCTTTCTTGGAACTACCCTTTGTGATAAAAAAAGACATTATTTTTCTTTATCAAAGACATTTGTAATGCTCTGTTGACTCAAATCTAGCTCGCCGTTAAAAAATAGTTTGAACTAATTATCGCTTTATTGAAAATCTGGAGAGTCAATATACCCCTAGCCCAACAATATTAAATCAACCTGTTTTTGTCAACGTGAGCGTATGTAATTACTAAAATACGCGACTTTGCAATTTTTCCAGCAGTAAGTTGGAAAATTCACGTAACTCATTGATCCGTTTTCCACATAGCTTGTTCTTGATTTTACATACGAGTTTTGCTTAGTAAATCCAAATTTTCGCGAGTTGTCGTAGAAAGCATTTTCGCATACACGCAACGAACCTAGTCCAATACGTAGAGCAAAAAAAACTTTTTCTCTTTTTGGAGAGGAAAGAGGAAAAAAGCAGCTGCAGGAAGCAAACAAACAGAGAATGCCTACCCGGAATTTCTGAGACAGGGCGGGCGTGCTTCACGAGAGGAATGCATAGAATGTATGTGCATACACCCAGAAACAATCCAACTCCATAAACCAGTAAAAACTGCAACTTTCTATCTTCATCATCATTACCACCTAGCTAAGCTAATACTCGGCACACAGGCAAAAAAGGTGGGAAATCGATAAACCTACAACTTGTAAGCCGGGATCCCTGCTTGACGTCATGTGAGAGAGCGGGTGACGTTGACTAACATGGAGCATATGAAAAAACGTCACAATTTCTTTACCGTTACCATAGGCTGAGATAAGCACGCTTTCTCCATTCACACTACTCAAAAAAATAATCCGACTTACCTATGAACCGGCAGCTTAGGGCCACTGATCCTGCTAAACATGTTAATTCACGAGACTTTAATAAATCGTGTACTTTTCAAGTTGCAAAACAAAGCAGAGAGTGCTAATGAATGGCACTTCAAATTAAAATTAGACTAAATTGTTACTGCATAATAGACAATAATAGTTCCACTAAACGCTAGCTCTCAGCCTTTTGCGGTGGAATGAGCACGTACAGTAAGTTCCATTGGATCCATATAGACTTTCCCAAGTTATGTAAGAAAGTCGAGATCTGCGACTGCTGCTCGTCCTGAAAACAACAGGTTTCTCGTTCTCAAGCTGTCTTCACACGTATATCAGTCGGGTTTCGCAAGGCGGAAAACGCTGTTAGTCTAATACGGAGTACCCTATATATGAAACGTTCGTAGCAGGAGGACACCGGGGAGAAATACCTAGAAGATAGTGAAAGTAGTACTATAGTCGTTTGTTTAAACAGGGTGCAGCAGATATATCCCAAAAAAAAATTATATTAGCAAAAAAGACTATTTTTTGAAGGCTACGAGAGAAGCCATTGGAAGGTATATGGATCATTTTGGTAACAACTTTCCTTCCACTGTGCAATAACAACAAAGTTGAGGCTCAGACTTTTTCTCTTTCCTCAACCGTATTGGTCTTTTTTCAAGGTCTGAAGAATTTTGTACAATATGCTCTTCTATATGTTTACTTTTGCTCTTAATTTGCTTAATTATTCATCAAGTTAACTAGACTCAAAGTGAGTAGAAAATGTCGCTGTAAATCGACTAGGTATGTAGCAAGTAAAATATTTTGTATTGTGGAACTACTCTCTCTCGTATCCAGTGGAATATCCAATTCTATTAGTAAATATTTGCTCCACTTCAACTTTCAAAACCCATTGAGAAGGAAAATATAAACACGTAGTACAATTTTACAATAATGAGGAGTTCATCTGTGCAAAAGTGCATTATTTGCTCTGTATCTCTTCTGATCTCGGGAAACTTGTTTCCGTATTTCCTTATGTACAGGCTACTCGTAGTCGGCAGGAAAAAAAACTTTTGAAAAGTTGCCGACTTTTACTTTCTACTCGATACAATGGGCTACAAATAGGGAAATATTTTGCTTTTATTGAGTTTGTTTATGATAGGAGAGAAGAAGAAAGCAAGAAGGGAGAAAATGGCAGAGTTTTAGTTGCTTCCAACATCCAGTGAGTGGTGTAGTGCTGGCTCTATTGTTGGAGTGCAGCAGGAACGAAACTAGAGTCTGCAAAAAATAGGCCCACACCGAGCGAAACCCTAAAGCAAATTTTCTTCATCAACACAATATTTCAATGAAATGGGGACTTGGCTATCGCTAGGGAGCGGGAGTATTGTGTAGAAGAGGGCACTGGGATCCTCTCTGACGTAAAACGATTTAGAAACCTCGTTGTCCCTCTCACCAGCGTAAATGCTGGCTCGTATTCTTTCATTCACAAATATTGATTCTGTGGATAAACTATATAGTGGAGAAAGGAATATATATATATACCTTTCACCACTATATATGTATGTATGTGGTAGCAAGCATCAAAGCAATATCACTCACTTCAAATTACAGCGAGTGAAATTGGACCCGGGCTCGGCTCCTATAAACAAGCATATTATCTACCCCCGCTATTAAAATATCCGGATATATGGAGAATGTATGCCAAAGTCAAGTGTTTTAAGAAGAATGTAAGAAAGCATTTCATTGCGAAAGGGACGCTCGTCAGACTAGAAACTTTCTTCATTCCTGGTAGTAGTAAAGAAACACTTCCGATGCAGTTTCCTTTTCTTGTAGTAACAGTTTGTATCGCGCTGCTGTTTTATATAGTTGCGATGGGAAGTGCTGAAATTTTCCTTTCACCAGCGCTCGCACCTAATTACATACACTCACTTGTCTAGACTTTATTCAGTGCAAAGTTTATGAAAAGAGAACTGTGCATAGTGCCATGAAAGAAGATGGTGAAAGTCAGTTTTTCATCGCATGCTCACTTACATAGTAATACCTTTGCTTTTTCCTGTACACTCATTTATTACAAAAATGTTTCAGGCTGTGCCTTCAGTAACGAAATGCTAATCGTAATAATTCTGAATTACAACAGGCTTAAAATTAAAATTTGCGTGCATGAAATGTTGCAAGTCCTTAAAAAGTTTAGATGGAAAAATCTTGTCGCGCTTACTTGATTCTTTATTTATCAGATCAGCCACTATGAAAAGTTAGCGTAAGTATGTAACAGAAGCTAGTGTTTTTCTCTAAGCAAGTTTCTGGTAGTTTGTAGCTAAATCATTTAGATACAAACTGGTAAGCTAAATGTATTAAAACACCAAAAAATTTCTAACTGCACCTTTCCTAAAATAATCTTACCTTGCAAGCCTTAAAAAAATGCAAATTTGTTCAGCTATGTTCAGCTCATCCTGTAAAAGATTGTTGGGAAACAGATAAATAGATGGATAGATTTCAGGAAGGAAGCTCCGACAGCAGTTCATTATCGATCAATTCATAGTGCACCTACATTTTCTGCATGAAAGTTGCATAAGTATGCCTCCTTGGAAAGGTACAGTGCTCTACTGAATTATTTCTACATACTGCTCACCAGTAGCTACAAATGATCAACTTGTTAGGAAAGATGAAAAGTATTCGAAAGTAAATTGCATGCTGATGCCGTAAGGACAAAATGTAGTGACGAGGCACCACCTATCGCTTTCACTTTGGAGTTGAAATGAAAGTTAGAAAATGTGGATCGACAGATGGTGTCGGCACTCGGAGCAGTGTATGGAGAAAGTGCCTCTACGAAATTTTTGTACCTATATAGCTTTACTGATCTTAAGTATTTTTTTAAATGCTAAATCGAATTTCTCACAAAAGCAACATCTATAACTACAGATAATTAAGCATTCGTTATGAATAGAACTGATTCTGAAACTGAAAAAAAATTGCTATTAACATTATTATTTTATAATTGCGCTTTTATTTACATCACACTAGTGATTAAATGCATAAGTAAGTGCGTTTTTTAGCACATACGACAATATCAAAACATAATATCTTATAAATACAAATAGATTGTAAAAAACACCTTCTGATTCTGAGCCTGTGTAAGCTTATTGAACATTCAACTACAAATTAAAATTATTGAAATAATAAATATTACAATTTAGAGCAATTGTTTTGATTATCCTGCAAATCTAGACTGATATGACACAAATACAGCTTGACACCATCAATAACAGATTATAGATACACAACAACAAACGCATAGACAGATATACGAAGAAGATTTTTTTAACAGATCTACTCAAACTCTGGAATATCATCAAAACTGTAACCAGGAGTACCTTTATAAGCTAGGTATGCAATTCGAACATGATATGCGCCTGGGATGAACATTAACAACCCCATGATCATCATGGGCCAAACACGGTCCGAAAACTACGAAACAGAACAATTACATACTTTAATATGCGGTTAAGCAACAAATAATATTGGTAAACGCATGGCGTCTCACCTTGGCATCCAAATTGCCACTCAATACTAACAACCCAAAGCACAAAAGTGTTGTTCCAGCCATACAGAGGAACGCAGCAAGACAGATACTCTTTTTCGGGATCCGGGCTGGAGGCTTCTGGAACTACAAAATTAACGACATAGTCAATTTGATAATCTGACATTTAAAATAGTTTGCTACATTGGTATTAACCTGTGAATCTATGTAATCTTCATGGCCATTTGAATTATTTGTAGATAATGGCCTGTAAATCAGCGTGCTACCGTTTCGATTGACGTAACTACTGTTATTATTAAGTGAGACGTTGCTAGAACTTAACTGATTACTTAAATTTTGTGAACTAAGTGTTTTCCTACAAGTTAACTTGATTTTAGTCATTCTTAAGGTAACTTTTGTGAGGGCGCTACTGCTAAAATGGTCCTGCTACAAACACTACGATTCCAGGGAAACTTTCATGGTTATATAACACATTTACAGATCACAGAACCTTGATTGGGGTTTGTCTTTAACTAACAATAATGCTGATTAGAGCTACAAATTATTGGTTCTACTACTAGCAATAGTAGTATTGATTGAGGGCTTGAAAACCATCTGATCTGTACAACTGAGGACTTGCATTTCTAGACTTGGGAAGCGTAAGCGTAACAATAACAATACCGTCATGCTGTTGCTACGGTACACCTTCTACGCTTTAAAATCGAGTTGACTGCAGCATTCCCTACAACCTGCTCCTAAAAATACGAAAGAAAAACATAACCATGTGTATCGTGAGTCACCCTCGTCCTCCACAAACTTCTTTATACTCGAACAAAAAAATTCAGTTGAACGGTTGTTCGCCAAAAACCACGCTCAGCATTTGTATGCAACTACTGTCTTACATGAATCCACTAGCTACTGCCCCAAAACGCATTTGTACAAAGACGTATCCTAATGCAGTACACCAGCAAATCCAAAGTTCCTGCATCTGCAGCTATAGTTACAGTTTACTAATTTTGAACAGAAAACTCTTCGATAAATTGCGTTAATCGCTATGTTTATCCTGTCGTAAATTAATTTAGTTTCCTTATCTACATTTACTACCAATATTTTAAGCTCTACCAGATCCTTATAGCTACTTCCTGAATAAACTTCGTATCTCCATAATAATTGCTGATCACGTTTCGAGTAAATTAATAAAATTGAAGCATTCGAAACGCTGCAACTCATGTGCACAGCTTGCTGAAATCAACTACATCGTCATGAACTACAATTGCACAACAATAATAACGTGCATATTTACTACACAGTCAAAGTTAGCTTTGATTGGCAAATTCTTTTACGTGTCTACTACAATAACAACTCCGCTAATTACTAACATTGTTTCGAGATCTGCAGTTACATTGATTTCATACAAGTTCTATACACTTAATTACAGGTAATGATTCTAAAATCCAATTGAATTTGAGCAAACATTAAAATAATAAATACTCCAGAATAGCTGTTCTGGCTTATTTACGCTCTCGATATCCAACACTTTATATATAATTTAAATTTTTGAAGCGATAGGTATAGTATCTTACCGGAATCGGACCGACACCGCAATCGTCCAATATCAAATTTCTCGCTGCCCTAAAATCGTCCAACTTACTTTGTTCCTGCTCAATCCTCATTTGTTCACCCTGATGATTTTCCTCTTCCACATTCAAGTCCTGCGCACCCTGCTCCTGCCCATTAGGGTCTTCCTCACTCGAGTCCTCTTCACTGGTGTCACCGTCACTCCAATCACTACTTGAAACTTCAAACTTGACCTGATATTCCATAACCTCGTACACAAGTGGTTCACGAAGGAAATAATCGTCATTTTCATCTAACGATAAGAATTCATCCTCATCTTCGTTCACCGAAACGAAATCATCTTCGTCAAATGACTCATTCCAATACTCTTCGTCAAATGCGAAATACTGATCTTCAGCTACTACTTCAGCCATGATTTTGGTTCGTCTCTAAGAAAGGATAAAAACTTAAAAGCGACCAAGCTGGAGAATGACAAGGGCTAAAGTCCGTCGAGTTGGGGGAGGTGACGAAAGTCAATCATCAAGCACAACCTGAAACCAAAGGATTTTTTAAGGAAAGCAAAAATTACCCCGTAAAATGTAAAATGGTAGATTTCTAATGTTATCATACATGACGACTTTATGTTAACAAATGGTAAAATTTACTAACCTTTTAAGTTTTATACAAGTTCTCTTACGCAGAATCAGTCTAATTTCCAGCCAACAATATTTCCCTACACACAGAATCAATTATTTTCTCATCTAGCCTGCCGATAATTAAACTTAAATGAACTGAAAATGAAGCTCTAGTAAACTCCAAGAAAGTGCTATTTTCTAATTCCAACCTGATCTCTTTTTATACTGAATTTGCGAAAAAAAAACTTCCTATATAATAGACTTCCTGATTAAAAATATTTTAAATTAGGAAGTCTATTATGGTCAGGCCCTGACCGTCAGGGTTAAGAAGTGGTGGGCAAATATACAAAGACCCCCGCTTTTGGTATTAGGAACCCAAAATGCTAATCAAACCAAAATTGTCACGGAAAATCAATCCTACTAGCACTATCCTCAATATGATATTTTATCTTTATACTAACCTAAGTTAACTTAACCACTTTGAAACAAACTCTCATCTCCGAAATTAAAAAAAAATGTATAATAGATAAGTCTTCTATGTTTCTAATATAGAAGACCCCCTATTTGCTTTTGCCCACCACTTCTTTACCCCTACCGTCTATTATAATCTAATCTATTATAGGCCGCCGACCACTCAAAATAAGCACTTCTTAACCTAACAGCTAAACTAACTATTTATTAACACAAGATTTGGCACAATAAAATTAGCCAAGAGTAATAACCAATGTCACCGGATACGACGTAATCTGGCCGATTGCGATTGAAAAAGTAAACACTGTACTTGCCAATTGCCAACTCAAGCTGCCCCAGCCCAGGACAGCCCTCNAAAAGTAAACACTGTACTTGCCAATTGCCAACTCAAGCTGCCCCAGCCCAGGACAGCCCTCGTCCTCACCTCGCAGTCCTCCGTGCTGGTCTACGTCTTTCCCTTGCTATGGCTGGACTGGACATCGCCTTTCAAACTTCCATTTCAACATACCAATCTAATTTTTAAAATTTCAAAAATTTCCCGCACAAATGTCTTCATCTGGTTGAACATGAACAATCAGAATGAACACCGGAACTCCGTTAGAGAAATTCTGTAAATGTATACTTTAATTGAGTATGCTTTCTCCAATATTCTCCTGCACTGAAATTTCAATGAATACCGATAATAACCGAGCTACAGGGGGACGTTTGGGTCAATTCGTGGTGGTGGAATGAACAATTAAAGGTAACGCTGATACTGATACAACCGGCATAACTATAGCTTTTGATGACATCCCTAATTTTTTACAGGTACATACTTTTAATTTTTACATATTGCTCATACCACAGACAATATGGCACCTTCAACGCAACAGTCTTTGAAAGCGAGCGTCGCATTCAGAATTTCATCTAAAATCTAGCGATCTCGGCTTCCTACCCGGCCTGGACTCCTCGATTTTTTACTACATGAACTCCATTTCGATGGTGCATAGCTACAAAGACATAGGCATAGGTCGTGACGACTAAGCAGGTAGGCAACTGCTATTATGCTGGGCCAAGGGAATGTTTTTTTTGGCTGTGGGATGCGGAAAGCTTCAGACTTTGTCGCACTACTCCTCTGTCCGTCAGGACACGAAAAAGGACCAGTTCGAGCTTCATCCTCTTCTCTCTTCATCTTCATCCCTTTCTATTTTACTCATTCGTATATCCCAAATCCCATTCTGTGTTGCATTCCCACTGAAAGCTATAACCCTTTCCCTTCTCACTTCTGTGCTGAAATTCGGCAAGTGGACAGGCGTACAATGTACATACATGACGATGAGTGAACGCGTGGCTGTATAGTGTATATTGCTTTGTAAAAATAAACTGGCAAATTGGTAATACCTAGGTGCGAATTATACCTCATAGACCACAGCAGAGGTGAGTGGAATTCATCGTAGGCGAAATTATAATTTTTTAGAGAACTGAAAATGCATGAACATGGAAGGAAGAAATATAATTCTAAATAAGATGTAACAACATTTAATATAGCACTAGTGAATATCTTTTTGGTGGCACACTTGTCTTTTCCGATTAGTTTTTGTTATGTAATTCTGGTATTTAATTTTTCATTTTTCCTATAAAATGTGACATTTAAATATCAAAGCGGTCGATTCTTATATTAAAATGTGCAAATCGACTCTTTATTGAATGCAAATCTTCTGCTAGTCAGGTGCAAAAAAAAAGTCAGTAATTAATTAGTAATTTGTAATGTTCCTGAAATCATAGCATCTATAAAACAGCCCATATTATAAGGCATCGTCGAATAGCAGGAAATCGCTCACCTCTGCACTTCCCAATCTCAATCCTCTTCACTTCACCCCTTCAAAGTAAAGTCATATGATATTCGAACGAGAGTGGATGAGCAAGTAGCGAGCAGAGCATATTTTTCGTATTTTGCATGCACATGTATCTTTATTGAATGCAAATCTTCTGCTAGTCAGGTGCAAAAAAAAGTCAGTAATTAATTAGTAATTTGTAATGTTCCTGAAATCATAGCAACTATAAAACAGCGCATATTATAAGGGATCGTCGAATAGCAGGAAATCGCTCACCTCTGCACTTCCCAAGCTCAATCGTCTTCACTTCACCCCTTCAGAGTAAAGTCATATGATATTCGAACGAGAGTGGATGAGCAAGTAGCGAGCAGAGCATATTTTTCGTATTTTGCATGCACATGTACATGTATTATATCTATCCTTATGCTGGTTTTGTGTTTTGCCAAAATAAAATCTGCACCAAAGACCAAAATTAAGGAAAAATCCTAATCCAAACACTAAATAGAAGATCTTATAGTGTGATGTGATAGAAGATAACAATAGAAATTATCCTTCTTTGTAGCATGAACTAAAAAAGAAAATTGCCTACTTCACCTTTTGCACTTCATCCTCAGTTGAGTGCAGATGTACTAAAGACTGCTAACTATTAAGAGCCAGCGGAAAGAACATGTACATTTCCTTCTACCCAGCACATGCACTTTAGTAAGGTACGGATCACAAAAAATACAATTTAAAAAATGTTATCTCTTTGGTCATATAAGATAGTATGGCGCTTGCAAATATTTACATTGTGTAGAGATGCAAAGTCATATAGCACGAAGATTGTCTTTGCATGTTTAGAGCTATAAGATTCGTTCTCACAAACTGTTTTGTGTTGTCTGTGCGGAGGCGATCTTTTAGCATTGTAGTAAGATAATTAAGTATGGTGCTGCTAGCGTAATGTCAGTAGAAAATAAATTAAATGACTAGGAAAATTGGATAGTTATCCAAGTGAATGCAAAATAAGGCATGCGCGCCGAGCATTTACAACTATTATTGCGATGTGGGTAAAGGTTTGCTGAAGAAAAATTATCTTTTATGTTTTGTTTTTTAGAAGAAAAAAGTCAGCTACGAAAGGAAATAAGTAGCACTAATGTACTACTTAGTTTTAATGAGCCCACCAATTTTGCTTAGAAAGTTTAATACATAAGGTTTCAGTAGCAAAACAAAACATCGTCTGGCCCAACTTTATGGTTTCAGTTGGAGTGCTTCTGTGCTGAAATATTGAAAGACAATTTTTATGATTAAAAATTAACTGGTTTTTAGGCCTCTAAAAGTTTTATGTGGATTTCTCGTCTCGTTGTTGTATAAGTGTAAATGGGGATAGAAATATTAGTAGTATTCTTCTAAAAAAAAGTTTTTATTTTGAAGGAGCAGAGTTTGTTTTTGTTCTTTTGGCAACAGCCAAGCACAGACTTGATCAGGAATTATCTGGCTTTCGAAAAAAATAAGTGGTTTGGTTTATCTACTACTCGAATGTTAGGGCGGTTGTGAGTGAACTTGAACATGTGAAAGGAGACGAAGTGTGACAATGATTGCTTGTAATTGTAATTTTCCAATTCAAAAGTCTACAATATTCGGTATCATTTCGGAGCTTAACCACTGCTGCAAAATTGAAAATTAGAATCTTAAATGTACATTGGATAGGGCAATAGAGCGCATACACTGTTAGGCTCCTTTTAATTGGGCTGTTGTCAATATGTAATCAGCAAAATTGGAGTT
>JAHZND010004268.1:0-18779 GCA_027744115.1 Acrocyrtus sp. NNG-2020 | reverse complement strand
GGTGGCAACATTCTTAATATAATACATGCTCTGTTTTTTACTTATATTTACACATTTGAATGAGCCGTTCAAACAGGTCTACAAATGTTGCAGACCGATCACTAACTTTTTTAATTTAATGACAGATTTTTATAGCCCTTTCAAAGATATTGTGTCAGACTCAGGCTAGACAGTGGCGTCATACTGTCACTGCACAGATTATTTTTTTTCAGTAATTATCCCCATAAAATATTTGATAGTTTTAGTGGATTTATAGCGCTGCGATATTAGCTCAGAGACAGACAGGCGAGAAGTAAGCATAAGGTTGGACTAAAAGTGGCAGCTTCTCGGACTGAACTCTGTTCACAGCACATTCGAAGAAAAGGGGAACATCTATATCACGTTCCCTCATTTACGGTCACTTTTTCCACAGATTCAGTACATTTTCCTTCAATGCTAATTTGTTGTTGTGTTGTGTTGTGAGCGCGTGTAGTAACATAAAGTTAATTTTTTTTTACCGAAACTCAATTTTATTTTCGACACTAAGTCAAGTTGTTGGCAATTAAAGTACAGTATTGCTAATTTTCTAGTAGACGTATAAAGAAAGACTTTCGTGGAGGCCAAGAATGCCGAGCTTGAGTGACAGCTAAATGTTTTCATGTTTTCATTGGTAAAGACTTAAGGAAAGTAAGTATTGGTCAGGCTTAATCTAAATTTTTTTTTGATATTTGAGTAAAATGGAGGTTGGCGAACTTTCTCCAACTTGTAGTTAGCTTTCCTTGGGTCAGGCGGTACCTACTAGAACTAGTTATTCTTTCTGTTGATTTCAGAATATTTTTCTACTCGGTACACACTACACACCAATCCTGAAGAATAAAATATACAAATAAAAAGCAAACATTTTAGAAGGTTTAAAAATCCCTTCGCAAGATTTTTGACTGCGTTCTATGGAACCGTTGTTATCGTCATGCTCATGTAAGTAGAACTCGAACTCAAATTAAGATTACAGAACTGGTCGGAACAAAGCAAAGTTTCCTTTCCAGATTCATTACCCGTTGGAAGGAATGAGGAACCTGGCTGCAAAATGAAGCCGTTCCATAACGTCGTGGAACCCTTGTTTGATACGGAGGAATTCGGAAAGTACATAAGAAGCAATCCAACTCTGAAGCGAATCTCAAGTGACCACATATCTTGGGAAGGCGATGGGCCCCCAAATGATGCACATTTCTGGGGAAAGCAAGACTTCCTTTCAGGTTTTCTTTTGTTTCCCAAGAATTAATTTCTATTTCTCGTGTGGGTATTTTTATTGGTAATATTTAAAATGGGCTAATTCTTTTGCAGATCCACAATTCCAGGGTGATAATGAAATTAATTACTTTAGAAAAACAAACACCGATATGGTGACTTTTCTCCAGACAGAAGGCTGGCTCTGCCTCGTAAGGATTAGAAAAATTTTGCGAATGGTCAGCGGACCGGATGAATTGGATTCCACAATGGAGCCGTTATCCCGGGTAAATAAATGATTGGATTAGATATTACTTAAAACTACTTAAAACTTTTTAACAATTGATCTAATAAATAATTCCGCAGGCCGCAGGCGTGCCAGTTGACTCATGGGGAACTGTGTTTGATAAAATGCATCCACTTCAGTGCAAATGTTCTCCGTGCTCTGCACTTCGGGATGTCAAGTATGTTATTAATTATGTCAGTAAGTAATGTAGGTATTCGTTAAATTTTATTTTAAAATTAAAAATTTTTACTTTCAGGAAGCAATTAGTAAAAAAGAGCATCTCTGGGCTGGAAGTCACTAAAGCAGTCATTCACCACATTCGCCGCTGCGTATTTCGTGTGCTCATTTCCGGAATTGATCGCATCTTTGAAACATTTTGCAACCGAGATTTTAGCATAGTGTGGTTTATTCTGACAGAGGAATTCGAAGAATATTACAAAGACGCCGAGTTTGAGAAGCTCGCAAGTCTCATTATAAACGATATTCCTGCTGTGGAACCTTTGTAAGTGGGAGCAGATTTAAAATTAATCTTTAGCTGAGTCTTCTAAAAACAATAACTAATGAAAAAAACCTTTTTGGCATTCTAGAACATCCCTTGCACTTATTGGGAAAACATTTTTGGAAATTTACGAAGGTACAACTGACCTGGCACGGGCTGTGCTTCACAAATTTGCCGTAATTATCGGCTCACAAAAAATGTTTTACACAACTTCAATGAACTTTATAATGTGTAAGTTATAGAATTTTTATAGTGATAGTTTCTTAAAATTTATGGCAAAATTCTGGATTTCGTTTTGACTGTTGGCAAATTTATTATTTATTACTAGTTTACATTGAAAGTTTCAACATGCTAATCCGAATGCTAAGATGGCTGGAAACCAAATTCCGAGTTTTTAATCAGGTCACAAGAGGAATCTCACATAAGGAGAATGTGGACGCACTAGACCTTAAATGTATAATTCTTCATGCTATCAATGAGCTTGTGTATAGCGTCCCTGACGTTGTCAGTCGGAGAAGTGTTGCACTAGAAGTCGTAAGTTGTTTAAAAAAATGATCTTACAAATATACTGAAACTTGTGAGAATTAGTGCAGCCAGTTTTATTCATTTTTACAGATAACAACTTATCAGAAACTCCACAAGTCCTACTTTGGTCCACAAGTAGAAAGTATTGAGAGATACCTGGAGTACATAGATGGTACTCTTTATGAAGCAAGTCAGGTTTTTCATAGGTCTATGCTTCCATGCAGTTGGTAATAATTACAAAAGACATAAATTAAGATTACTCCTTTAGTTTCGCTAAACCATTAAGATTTTTAAAGAGTTTTTAAATTCTTAACAGCCCGCCGTTCAAAGTGCCTAAGAAAAACGTGATTGATGCTGCACTGTACATTAATCCATACAGAGATGACCAGTTTGACGCTCCACAAGTGTTTCACTGCTTCTACCAAGATAGATTCGTAATCGAAAGATCGCAAACACCGTGGAAGATATTGTACAACAACAAAGCAAAAATCCTGCTGCGCTTAACGGTTGAGAATCCTGCAGACAAAAACAAAAAACTTGCAATTAATGTATTCCTGGCTGAAGAGAGTACCACCGCTGAGGAGAGAATCAAAGATCAGTATTTTGCAATGTATGAGTCAAGGCTGGAGCGCGTAGTTGAATTTTTTGATGTTCTCAAAAAGGAGGTAATAGAGTATTATTCAAATGCCAATAGTGCAACTGACTTTGCATTTGACAAGCCGAAGCATAGGAAAACTGTCCTTCGGAAGAGTGCCAAGAACTACGGGAAAGATAGTCGGCGGCAACCTTCCAACCCTAACAAGATCTCGGTACCTGTTAAACTTAAGCGACCAGACAGAAGGTCTCGACACTCCAAGGAGAAGCGAATGGCCATTCTCGCGTCATTGATACAAAAACACAAGAAGCAACGGAAGCCGTCCACCGTTGAGATTCTAGAACAGCTACTAACATTTGCTGTGAAAACAGGTGCAACTACTGAACCACAAATACCAGTAATGCCACTGGCTAAGCTTATTCACTCATCCATGCCATTTTTTAAATATTTTTTAGGAGTGGAGGGCTCCGGAATGCTCCCGGACCTTGCAGAGGACGCCAAAGAAAAAATCTATATTTCCCTAACGTCAATAGACAAAGCACGAAGGGCTAAGGCTGACGCTGAATTTTCTCTTCACGAATTAATGTCTTTCATTATCTTTTGGTATGCTAGACATGGCTGTGTTACCGAATTTGAGGGCCATACTCTTCACAGGACGACTTTCGGAGTAAGTACATCAATAAAAATAAACATAAACATGCTTACATAATTTGGTTTGGGCTTTAACTTAAAATAAAATCCAAGGACTTTAATCAGTCTGTACTTGTACTGATAATATAACATGAAATTCCAAATCCAAAAAGTAAGTCTACCCAGCCTCATAGGCAGCAGGTGAATAACAAAATATCATGGGGCATTCTACAACACAAATTATTATTGCACGGCTATAATGTGCAATTGTGCTATGTATTTCCTTTGTTCCCCATTTGTTTTCTTTCGAAAGAGGTCATAATTGCGCAATACAAAAATTGACAATAACAATTTTCCAATCAGTAGTCCTTCTGCTAGACGCTTTGTTTCTCAAGTTCTTCAAGAAACTGAGCAGTGTAGTGTAGTCATAGTTAGGTAAGCAGTTAGCAAGGCGACAAATATTTTCGTAGCCTACGTTTCCGTAGCGTGCAAATTTTCAGATTTTAGTTTTGATTTAGTGTCTAGTTTCTTCGTATTTTATTGCTTACGAAACGACCGTAACGTAGTTGAATGTGTTGGAATTATTGAAGAAAAATTCTTGGAAAAAGAATTAGTCGAGGTCATTGAGTCATATGTAGGTTATATACGTACCTATAGAGCATTGTCTTTTTGGAAAACAATTACGAGAAATTTTTAAGAAAACGTATGTCAGTTTAACTTGGTGAAGCTAATATTGAACAGTCCTAGAGAGTCTTACTTTTTCGTTAGGTAGAGAATTAAACGTTTAGCCTGGCAGGGCTTCACTTTTAAAATAGATTTTTCGAGCAACTAAATTTCGACTCATGACGATTACTAACTTATTGAGGTTCAAAGTAAAGAGGCCACGAAATTTTGAATTGAGGGATACCAATAAAATCTACTTTCAGTGTACAAAGTCAAGCTTCAAGGACAGCTTTCCTTTACTTTACAAGGCGGCTGAGGAGCTGGATGCAGCCGTTGGCGAGGGACTACTGAGCGACAGTGACTTGGCAATCCTAGAGAAGGGTCTCTCTAGTACCATGACGGAGGAGGAAATCAAGAGGTGCAAAAAGGGTCTCGAGACTACACTAGTCATGAAGAGGGAGTTTAACGAGCTAGTGCAGTCCAAGAAGGCTTTTACCAAACTGTCATCCAGTGGGTTTTGCGTTACATTGTCTGGGCCGGCGGAGCCGCCAACAATCATACCAGCTGAAACAGAACTGAAAAGGTCTGAAAGGTGTGGGCGGAAAGCTACCATAACAGCCACGAAATTTCCAGAGATACGAAACCGTATGCGAAAGGCGCTTGAAGAGCGGCATGGCGACACCATCGGTGTTGGCCTCGGTGTCAATGTGGATGTCACTGTGAAAGCTACCACTCCTGTGTTGAAGGTTCAACAGGGTAAATTTGTTATTGAAGAAATAACTACCCCTCCATTGCCAAATCCGTCAGAATCGAAAGCTACTGGAGCTACTAGAATCAAGGAAATTGACGTAGACGAACTGGTGCGGCTTATTGAAGGAACGCAAATTAAGAACGATCCCAATCCAAAGAAGGCAGCGAAGAAGGCTCGACAAAAGGAGAAGAAAGAGCAGGAGCGACAGCGCCAGGCGGAAGAGAAAGCGAGAGAAGAGCAGGCAAGACTCGAGGAGGAAAGAAAACGGGAGTTGGAGGAACGTCGACGGGAGGAAGCAGAGCGGCGCAAGCGTGAGGATGAGGAGAAGCGGCTTCGCGAGGAACTTGTTCGAAAACAAAAAGAAGCTGTAGAAGGAAGAAGGAGCAGGAGCAAAATGGGGACAACGAGCCGGCTACTGAGCAAGCGACTAAACAATCAAGTGAGTCACCTCGAAAGACTGATACCGTAAACGGACGAGCTAGTACTGAGAAGAAAGGTGTCGCTGGGAATGAAGTTACTTTGGAGAAGGAGTATGGAAGGCTGAAGCACGAAAAGGAGCAGCGAAAAAGAGAGGAGGAAGAGGCTCGACGGTTGGAACAGCTTCAGGCTCAAGAGCGAGTTCAAGCAACGAAGAAGAACAAAAAGAAGAAGAAGAAGCAAAAGCAAGCAAGTGAAGGTGCTGAAGTGGCTGGGTCACAGTCTGCATCCCAGCCACAAAAGGTAGAGGTAAGGGATACCAATGGGCAACCTTTGCTAGAAATGATTCAAACATCAAACCAGCCAGATGATCGCCGTTCCATGGAAGAGAAAGGCAAACTGGTGACTATTCGCAAGCATCTGGACAGCAGCGTCACAATTAGCATGAAGGGGAAGGAGGGAGAGAAGGACTTGGTGTATACTTTAATGAATGGACAAGGTTAGTGACGTCTTCGGAGTGTGGCTTCCGTTTCCGCTTTATTGGAATCCTAAGGGGGAATGTCTTGTTTGCTTTGTTAATGTACAGTTTATCCTACCGGAACAGATGGAAAAATACGTTCTGAGGAGGCCCTCCCATTACAACAAGCATCTTTCGGAAGGCCTGAGTATCCGAAGCAGAGCTGCCCAAACATGGAACAGATGAGTTACGTAGCTCCCCCAAAAGCTGTTGCGTTCACTGGTAATTATTGGTAGTAAATTTTTATTAATTAAAAATTAATTTTATAGCATTATTAATACCAAAATACGATTGCGGTTTTAACCGACACGTTAACACAGCTCCACCGCCAAACTATCAGAAAGAGAACCACTACATGCCAGAAATAGATCTAACCCAGCTGAAGCTTCCTCCAGGTATCACCATAACTAAAGTTCCTCAGAACATGAGTGGTAAGTACGAGAGTGCTGGAAAAGTTTCCGAGTCTGCGTGTTTCCAAGCATAATTAAATGATGTTGAATCTATTCTAGCTACACGGGCTCCTGCAAATGGTATGCAGAACACGGAATTTTATTCGAAACCAATGTCAACGTATGGTAACGACTATCAGCGACCTGCGCCCATTGCAAAAGGGGACACTCGATTTAATTCAAACGTGATGATCGTGGACAGCCGTTGCTCCAGCTTAGAATCGCCAGTTATTGGAGTTCGCTCATCTGATATGGTGAGTTGAGATGTTCATTTTTATTACATAGTAATTAGTAATTACTACTAAATAAAATGTATACATTTGCTGAATTTATTGTATTTTCTTTCAGATGTATGGTACTAGCGGAACCAGGCCGTCTTCGGAAGCGTCAATTGCATCAGATCGTCCAAGCTCGGGAATGGACTCTATTGGTCATAATGGAGTTGCTCCGTTTGTTGCTCGAACTAGCTTCCAAAGCAATGAAATGCTTAACAAGAGGGTTCCAATTGCTATGACGTCTCCGTTTGCGGTTACTTCTCGCAACGAAACACCTTCTCCTGGGTGGCAGCATGACCTCCCGCCAAGTAGGCAAAAAATATTGATAAATATTAATATAAAAATATTTTTGTAGGAAATGTTTGTAAGAAAAATTGTAGTTGACTTGCTAACCAAATTTATTGATTAATTAGATATGACTGGAATTCCTGCTATGACTCCGCAAACGAATAGCGCGATGATGGCAGATCGACACGGACTTTGGTCGTCTACTCCTGCGAGTCCCGTGTCATTTCCGCCGAATGCTGTTCCCGACAATTACATGAGAGCACAAGACCATCAGTTCATTAAACCACGACCACAGCAGCGCATTTCGCATGCACCAGTTGGGAAACCGTCCCCACCAACTGCAATCTATAATGAAAATCGTACATTCATTCAAAGGGCTTCTGACTACAAGTCTGTTGGAAATTTGGCCAGTAACAAGTCTCCAGGTCATGGTCAGCCCACAATTAATGGATGTGTTATTAGGCCGATTGGAGAACGGCCGACGATTGATTCGAAGCAGTCTGCATTAGTTGACCAGTGGAGCCCATGGAATCATCATGCTGATAGGTTCAGCCCTGACTTAGCAACCACTCAACAAAACATTTACGGAGCAGCTACTTTTTCGCTAAATAATATTCTTCGAGATAACGGCAGTTCTACATGGGAGGCGTCTGCTAACGATAAAGGTGGCACAAATCCATTCGGCCCGATAGGTTCGAATATCACCAGACGAGCAAACAACAACGCAGGGCACGGCCCGTTTGACAGAATTGCGGACAACTCTGGAGAACAACCGCTCTGGGCTGCTTACAATCCAACCTTCTGAAGCCTGACATCTCAAGATAAATTATTTCTTTTAAATTATCCATAACATGAAAGAATTATAAAAATATGTCTACACAGGCATAATTACATATTATACAAATATATTTGAATGTACTTAAAGATAATATGTACAACACCATTAAAAGGTTTTTATCTGTTGACATTAGTTTAATTGTAAATTGTAAATTGCATACTTTCATTTCATCTTTTCATCATTTTATCCTATACTCACTAACTCCAGTTCCACAAATGGAATATATTTTCATTCGAAACATTCGAAATCTTTGGATATTAGCACAGTCTCACTTTACCCCAAACATGTAACATAGAAGCTGAAAAACAACGTCAAACAAAATAGCATCTGTTTTACTCATTCTCGAGTTAGCTTATTCCTTATTTTTTTTTACTCTAAAGGGAGGGAAGCGACGAGAATAGAAAAGTGACCTATTACATTTGTCTCCTTAAAAAGGCCTGTTTTCCACAAATTTCCCCCACTCTATTTTACCTGTATTATGATGTATTATTTTACTATATTGCCTTCCCGAAATAGTAAACTCTTCGGAGAAACTGAAGCTAGCAGCTCATACATATTCCCTGCCTTTTCTAGTTTGGCCATTACTCGCCTGCTACCGCTTTGCTTTTGCTTTCCCTAGCACTCTGAATTTTCTAAATTCAAAGAAACGCTGTCCGGTGCAATCCACACCAGGCCAGTAAATGTCAGATTACTAATAAAATCGTGCCTACGTTTTGATTAACCAACGAAAATCTCCACAGTTCCTAGAAAAAAGTTTAATTTATTTCGTAACCGATACAAGGAGCTCTCGCAAAAGAATCAATGTTTTTAATATTTAGTGTTAAAACAGGCAAAATATCTGGTTCAGATATTCAATATTATTTGAAAAGCTGCTGAAACTGAGTCAGTAAACTTACCAGCTATTATTTAAATACAAATTATGATCCGTGGCCAATAATCAGAAAGATAAAAATAGTGCTCGGAGCGGTTCTTTTCCTTTTCCGTAACCAGATGGCACTCTCTTTACCAGTGATGCGCTCCCACTAGTGAAAAGTTAAGATTGCACCGGAAAGCCTTCCCATGTAAGTGAATACGCATTACTGAAATGGCATAAACTATCTTTGATGGTGTAAATGAGCCTTTTAAGAGGAGAGAGAAAGGTACTTTTTCGGAATTAAGTATGCTCATGCATTATGTACGTTTCCTTTTTCCTCTGTCCGCTAAGCCAATTTCACCGCTGACAGACTTTGGAAATCAAAGGGTGAAAATGTGATTTCCAAAGTCTGTCAAAGGCTAAAAGAAGACTTTCAGAGAAATCAAATAACTGCAGCATTTCAAAATTTCAGAAAAAAATGTATTTATTTACGATTTAGTGCGCCATATTTGACATGTACATTTAACTATTTCACTGAAGATGAGCTATTAAAATAACTTGACTGACAGTTTACATTTATTCAGTGTAGATCTCCTTCCCGGCGCTCATCATCACATTTGGTTCCATTCACTTGAAACTGAGTTGATTGCTGGGGAGAGTCTTCCAAAGGAGGAAAAGAGGACAAAAGAGTTTTGAAAGGGGATGGATTCAGGGTTGCATAACAGTAGTTAGTAGTAAAGTGATCACAATGGAAGAGGGACAAAAGAAGTCATTGCAAATGATTAGTTTCTTAATGGGAAAATCCCGAGGCTATTTCAGTACGTCCCATGTCTCCCATTTAATATTATGTTTAATATGAAAAGATGGCTCACTCGTTATTACTCTTCCTGACGAGAAGTGGAGTGGCTGGCAATGGCTAGCTAATAGCTGAGCAAACAGTTGCAAGGAAAAGAAGCCTTTTGTTGACTTGTTAGAATCCCGTTCATAGCATGGATGAGAGGGATGAAGTCAAACCGCATTTAGAAAACCACAAAGCAATGCAGTAGTATATAGTACCTGCTCTGAGAAATAATTCGTCAAAAAGTGGAGAGTGAAGATGTGTATGAGCGGAATGTCAAAAATGGAGCTGGAAATGCTCAAAATAATAACCAAGGTTATCACCACAGAGCCTACTTTAATGGAGTCTCCAAACTATCCTTTTTACAGACAATGAAAGGGAAATGATGTAAGCTGCTGCTTTCTTTTTTTGGAGCGAACACCAAAAAGTTTTCCGGGAAAGCTGGAAAAAGTTTTTATTACTGAAAGATTATGAGGATTACGAGTGTGTAGAAAGTTCAATTGTGTAGGTACGAAAATAATATTGCGCTTTCGGTAGGAAACTTTCACATTTATGCATTCTCATTAAAGCCGTACCTATAGCCAATTTGGCAAGTGTACTGTTCTTTTTTAATTTCAAGCTTCTTCCACTTTCAGGTAATCAGCAAGGAATTTGCAACATGTATGTATTTTAATTCTCCAAACTAGAGTACTTCTTCAATATCGCTATTAACTTTTTCACATATGCTGATTAAGATATACTCTGAAGGATAGTGTTAATTGTGCTACCCTTTTTCCAACAAGTAACTTTTCTGAAAAGATGCTGTAATAATGAGCAGCCTCAGTCTCGTTGAATGAAGCGATGAATGCGAGGGTTAATATGTCACTCCATTTCATTTTCTCCCTCTTCCTTTTGCAGCATGTAGAATAACTTATTCTAGAAAACAGAGGGGTAGAACTCTAAACAGGAATTAATTATAAAGTACATCCCCCAATTAAAAGTATCTCTTCATAGCTCAATCGGATTTCTATAACTGTAAAAAAATGTCACTTCTTGAGATCCTCACCGTTACCTATCACACTACAAGGAACTTCTTACAAGTGTCACTAAATTTAAACATTGCACTAATTTTATGTTATTTTTTCGTCAAAAATTATTAACCGCCCTAGCACACATACCTAATCAATGGTGAAATCATTTTCTCCCTTTTCTATCCAGGAAGAGTAAATCTCCCTCATCTCTCCCTCAGTTAATACCTACTCACCACCATCAGCCATCAAACCATCAAGATCAATTTTTTGATTAGTTTAGATCCTTCTTTCCCTTTCCCTTTTCCTCCTTCTCTCCTTCTCCGCTCCTCTTTTTTTATCATCCCTATTATCCAGATTTCCCTTTTTCCTTTCTATTTCAGTTAATAGAGGCATTAAAACATGAAATGATTTTGTAAGCCAACTTCACCACCATGACAGTCCTAATATTCTTAAATCACTGCTCTGATCCGTAAAATGTAGCTGGCTCTCTCTCTCCTTTTATTTCAGAGCTTCAAAAAAAAGCCATCAATAAGTTGGTAACATTTGGCACATAATCATTGTCTAGGCTGGGTTGGGTTGTGATTACATTCTATTTACTGCTTCGTCCGCTCTCACTCATATCCACCACCACCACTCTAATATTTCCCCTGTGTTTTCGCATTGTATGAATGGTTGATTTGTTGTTTTTTGTGCGTTCGGATTTCCTGTAAGTACTTGTAAAATGAAGATGTATTGCATCCATTAATTCCATTTCTGCCTTTTTTTGCAGTTTTATTCAGCTTTTTTATTCCCTCAGTGTAAAGAACACATAGCACAATGAAGAATATTTTTACATACTTTTTTTCGGCTATAAAACGTTAAATTTTTCTTTTTTTTCGTTAAAACACCCATGTAAAAAAATTCTCGATATTCAGTCACATTTTTATTAACCTTAAATCGCCGATTTAAAAAATATTTATATATCTTTAAGAAAAAAGGAAGATAACATAGAAAAACAGGAAATAAAAAAATAAATGAGATGGGTGTGTTCGAACAACAACATTAGTAGGGAAAGGGTAGGACTCGTAAAGTAATTGAAGTCATTGTAAAACTGAAGCCATTGGGAGCACGAGGGAGCATGATAAACACGCACGAAATACTTTTTTAAAGGAATAAATAAATAAAAAAAAGACTGAAATAAAATAATGCGCGTTTATATATGGAAGGTAGGATTACTGGTATGGTTTTTCGGTGAGTAGTCGATTGCTTAATGGTCTTTGTCATAATGGGTCAGTCAGCCAGTTTTGATGATGATGTAGAACCACTTACGGAAATAAATTACTTGCTTTTAGTGATCTCTTTTGACGATTATGATGATTATATTTTTTGTGCTTTTTACCTATTTAGTGAGCTCTGTTTTTTTTTACATTTTCCTCATTACAGATAGTGAAACAGATGAGTAGGAGAACGTGCCAAGTGCTTGTTAAAAAATTAAATGGCCATTAAGGGTCCGCTGGGAGAGGGCAATATGGGGCTTTTGAAAAAAGGGTATTGACGTGCATACGAAGGGTGAGTGATATTGATCGAGTGGAGTAAGATGAACTCTATTAAGATGCGAGGTGCAGTAATAAAGTGTTCATTTGCGTTGCCACCAGATTATATATATATTTTTTGTTTACTTTTCAAAGCCTTACTACTACATCAACTTTTACGACAAAACTTGCAAGAGTGTAGCAATATGTTGGCGTAGAAGAAGTTGCTCGAATAATTGACGGTATAATTTCTAACAGTCTAAGATTAGGATTGGGAACTTCTTTCTTTTTCCTAAAATTTCCCTTTTTCAGTAGGTAACTGGATATCTTTAGTATGAATAGGTTTCTTCAGCTGGAGAGCCCACTAAATGTAAGAGGAGGAAAATGGGAATGAGAAAGCGCCCGAGAAATTAGGAGTGGGATCCCCAAAGGCGTCTTCCAGCTCGTTTAATGGAGACACTCGGAATACTCAGCCAATTGGCAATAATATAAAGGGAAAAGTTGAAAGTTTTCGTTTTTCTACTCTCCCCACTGGCTCAGTTTCTTTTAGGTAGCGTCCAACTTTTTTTTCCTTTCTGCTTTTCAAGTGAAATCGCAATGAAAAATAATAATAAAGCAATACAAGGAACAAAGGTGATTCAATCTATTTAGTAAATATAATGATAAAGCAGGGAGCAATAAGATTAATAAACGCCCGCACAGCTTTCAATACAGCTACTATACAGCTACTACAGCAGAAGAGGAAGGTGAGTGTGTGCGGTTTCCGTAGAGAAATAAAGGAAAAAAGTGCTTGACGTCTTCAATTAACTTTCTCCTCTTTCCATCTCATCTTTCTTATTATGTGTGTAAAACTCCCTCGGTGAAAACTTCGCCAACAAAAGAGAAAAAGCTAAAAAGTAAATATATTCAAGATCAAGAAGTGATGGAAAGGAAATGAAAGCGTGCAACTCAGCCAAACAACTTTCTCATTTGCCATACAGCACGGTATAGGGTGATACTTTAGATAGTTTAGATGGAGAAGCACAGCAATCCTTAAATACTTAACTAGCAACTTTTTATTTCTATTCTCCCTTTTCAGAGCTGCTGCCTAATGAAACAACCGAGTAATGGGAAAACAGTGAAGCTCAACGTGTCTGAATAATGAGCCACTTTCTATTATCCTCTCTGAGAGAAGTACAATAGCAGGAGCATGCATGATTTCCAAATTAAAAAAAAAGTTTCACTTTAGTAAAAACATCGAATTTGAAAAAAAAAATTGAACAGAATTAACTGATCCGTTTAAGTTCTGTATGATCAGCTATCAACTTAAGCTTTTGTTGTGCCCTCTCTAAAAACTTCACTTTACCAGCTACTGTAACTTTTTAATGACTTCTTGAGCTCCAGTGAGAGCCAATTCTTTTCTCAAAAATCTTTTCATTCCTCTCAAAATTTTTGGTTTGAGTAACCACCGGCCACGCTTTCAGTACTTTACTAGGGAATAATAGATTCTCCAGAAATAATAGTGAAAGGGGAAACTTGACTTTTTGTGAGTCAAAGCTGAATGAGCTAGCTCAAGAGCTCTTTTCTCACAACTCAACTTTTTTTTGTATTGCACGTCCATTTTTTAATTAATGAGAGAACTGTATCTTTCTGTACGCACGCACAATGAAATCTACTTGATTAAACTGTCTCACTTTAATGAGCAGTAAAATGCTGACGATTGTTCCTTTTTATGCTTTATCCTTTAAACAAACAAAATGGAAGTTTATATGGTGCCGTGTCGATTTCGGGTGTAACATTTACCGTTTTCAAGGTTGTTGGCAAAGTAGGTATTTTACCCAATTAATTTTTACCCAAAAAGATTGTGATGTTCAGCCCTTTTTAATGGTTGTGCTAATAGCATGTAAATATCTCGTCGTGATCCAAATTAACTTGGCACGGCCGTTTTTTGATATCTTGATGGTGCACTTTTTTTTCCTTTTTTTATTACTCGTGTGATGTACCATATGGATCTGGAAAAATGGTTGGGCCGAGTAACAGATGGTGGTACATTTTTGGAAGATAGGTTAGCATCAGCCTCATTGCGATTGAATTGCTTTGGCGTATCAAAGCACATGTTTTGCGTTTGAAGGGAGCAGGAGAAAAGGAGAGTTTGGAGTTTTTGGAGTTTTGGAGTTTTGGAGTATAAGAGTCGCGTCGAGAGCGAGCGGAAGGGTATGCTTAAGGAATGAGGAAGCAAGCGAGCAGCAGGAAAATCTATCTGGATGATCAAAGAAAGAAACAGGAGAGTGAAAAAAATATTTTTTCAATTCTCCAACTGCCAAAAGCTATCCGGCAATGAAAGGGAGCATAAAAGCCAACACTTTCACCAAAATTAGACTTTGATTGAAATTTACTTTCTGCTAGATATATCTTTTCCTATCTTCCTTTTTTCGAATTTATATTTAAAAGAACGGCATTTTCTGAAGAGATTTATGCGTACAAAGGGATCTTCTCAATATAATATAGGATTTCAGTGGGTGCGATGCGATGATGAGGATGATGATGATAATAATAAAATGCGTTCAATACGGATTTTCCTTTTCTCCAGTCCCACTTCTCCATTGATAGTTAGTTCACTTTGGAAATATTAAGTTGCTAGTTTTCCACTACTCCAGAGAGAGTGATGCACTCCCTCCCTCAGCATTATATAGCTTGAGCAATGGATGGTGGTGTGGTGTGAGCGAAAAGAGCTTTGGTGATTTTTGATTTTTTGGTGCTTCTCTCTTCCATTTACACCAGAGATTCCCTTTTCAAAAAAAATAACTTTTCCCGACACCTAGCTCCTCTTTATCAAGAGGCTCTCCAGTTTTCATTACTTTTATGAGGAGTAATCATAGAAATGAACAGCTTCCTTTTAAATAGGATAAAAAAAATAATTTCTTTCAAATTCTTTTGTAGCTCGTCACAATTATGGTTACAGGTCGGGGGTTTTATCTGTAATAAAAATAAAATGATTCAGATGGGATAGAGCTAGTCTAAAAATATTTATTTGTAGTAGTAGTTTATAATTAAGGAAAGTTCCATATCCCCAAGAATCACAATTATCCAGAAAGATTGGCATCGACAGGAAATAGGCGTTAGAAATTAAGTGCTGCAGCTTTTCCTTTGAAGTTTGAGAGCGATTTGTCTTACTCATTTTGTAATTATTTGTTTGATTACTTCCACTTACGCAAATAAATATGACAGATATTGTGTTCTCGGTGAGAAGATCTCACCGAGAAGATAGACCGTCTCTTGGAACGGAGCAGTTTTGCTGCATTGTCCTGAAAAGTATCTAGTTTGAGGAGAGAGCTCTGAAATAGCAGCAAACAAAAGGTTTTTATTTGGATAATGGATCAATGAAGAATAAAAAGTGTACTTGACAGTTTTCGCACTTTTCACAAAAACACTGCTGCTGCTACTCTCTCTCTGTCTGTGTCTTTGGCTCAAAAATGTGAAATGGGAGAGGTGTTTATTTTATCTTTTGCACTTATATTTTACACTAATACTCTCCATTGTTTACCCATCCCACTATTTTCGCTTACTGCTATCTCGATCCTCAACACTGTCATTGACGTTTTCAATTTTTCTCATTTAGGCTGCTCCGCTATTGTGCTCTGAAATGGTGGCTCTGAAAAGCAGTTGCGAAGATATGGAAAGCAATCATCGCAAATGGACTTGACTTCTGGAATGGAAATGGAACACAGGAAAAATTAAAAATACAGGGAAGGTACTCTGCTCTCTGTCACTGTAGGGATGAGCCTTTTGTGGAGTACGCGACAAAGGAGAAGTAGAAAAAATATGAAAAGGCAGAAGCACATAAATTATTGTTAGCCCTTTTTTCCTTCTCAAATAGTACAATTCCCATTCCTGTAATTTTTCAAGAGGAACACTTCAGAGGAATAGTGATGAAATAACATTTTCTTTTGTAGAGTAATATGTCAGGATACACGTGCTGGTGTTGGTGACGGCGAGACTGGAATTTTATTAGGAATGCAAACACAAAAGAAAATCGGATGTGTAAGAAAGATGTCAACTCGACTTCTGGCAGGTGCAAAATAATTTGTTGGGCCGTTGTGAGTGGAAAGAAGGAAGGACCAATCTTCTCGATAGATTTATGTCATTTGAAGAACGTATTACACTTCCTTATAAGGAGTAGCGCAGGGTACGAGCTACATACAAATGCATTAAAAATAATGTAGATCTCTGGGAGTAAAAAATTGAGGGATTTATACTGCCACATGAGAATTTTATGATGATGACGAGCTCAGAAGTATGTGACGAAAGGAGGGAGCTCTTAAACGAATTGTACAAGGATGCAGTGACAATAGATGTGTAAAACTCAAGGCGAAAAAGGGAGATAAATTTCTTTCATTGTTTGCTGAGTTACGGATGACGACAGATCATTTTTATACAATTTTTCCATGTTTCTACGTTTAGAATTTTTTTTCTGATTTTTTTGCTCTACTCCTGAACTTTTTTTTTGAGAATTGAGAGTTTCTCGGTAGTGCATAATCTATACATTCACCAACCTTGCCAATATCTTTGTATTGAGCAATATTTGTAAATGAAAAACAAGGAAAAAAAGCAAATGAATTGGTATGTGTTTTATTTAGCATTTTAATATGCTACCCTTACCGCTTCTATTTGCCATCATTTTGCATCCCCACGGCTAGCTGAGCATCCCTTCAAGAATGGTTTAAATGCTTAGGCATCTTGGCCAATGCGATTTTGAACAAGAAACAATCCGCTTTTTGACAATGATCCGCTTTTAAAACGGATATATTTTTAAAATCGTTACTTACTGAACCAGATGAAATTGATGAAACTGATCTGAAAAGTGGACTTGAGCATAGGCAGCGGCAAACAAAAGGGAACTCACCTTTTCCCCTAAAATGAAGGTTTCGCGGCAGGTAAGTGATTTAAAAAAAAGTGCCAGCAGCCAGCACGATATAAAGCAGAGGAGAGGCAGGCTTAAAGAAAAGGAGCGTAAGCTGCAAACAAACAGACAAAGCTAACGATAGAGACCTCCTCCAAAGTGATTTGTTTGACTTGAGTGGGTTTCTTATCTGCTCTTGGAATCCCTTCCAGATTTAGTACGTACTACGAGAGGGATCAACCGGCACTACCAAAACCGCTGGAATTATTATGCCACTGTGCACTCCTAATGCAAATTGAAAGCCTTTTCAATTCCCCACAAAAGAGGCTTGATCTATCTACTCAAGGGTTTGTTTGTATTACCAAAATATTTTGTCATACTTTTCTGATTTACATGAAAAATATTTTGCGTCTGTAAAACTGTAAAGCAAATGCTATTCCTAAAGGCAAGCAAAATTGTAGCAAGTTGAATTTAAAGATTAGTCGTTTTAGCTAATACAGGCTAGTATGTACAGGCAGGCTGTAAAGATTAGTCAGCTACATGCACAGATTATTTCGCGTTTTCCTGCCATGCCGTTATTACAAACAATAGTGTTGTTGTTTTGGCATCGCAAGAAAAGAAATTCCATCTAGTGTTTCTACTATCACTCAATTTCATTNAAGAAATTCCATCTAGTGTTTCTACTATCACTCAATTTCATTTTGGTTTGCTACATTATCCCAATCTTAAAAGCTTTTATCATAAAATCCATCTCCCCTAAAGATCTCGTGGTATTCTACCCAACTAGCATTTAATTTAATGTAGCAAACACGAGAAAATAGGATTACGATCAGCTAAACCGCAAAACTATGAGTGTTTGGCCACCTTTTCCGTTTCCACACCTAAACGTATGTGCTTACAATTGTAAACAGGAAAAAAACTAAATTTAAAGGACCTTTTTAACACTACGCAGTGCAAAGATTCACACTTTGAAAGGGTCACTCAGGAAATTGTTGTCCCAGAGATGAGAGAATGGCTCAACATTCATTCAACCGGGCTATTTGTCTTAAAAATTTTCGATTCATCGAGATAAATTAATATTTGAGAGGGGCTGTGAGCATTCACGTACCCATTTCACTGCTCACTTCTTTAAAATTTCATAACTTCCTCCATTATTTCCTCCAATAGAAAAATGACATCTGGACGTTTTTACCTAAAACGGCGCATGTAATCAATGTAATTCGAGGTGGTTGCTACTGTGCACGGCTTTGTAAGGGAATGTGCATCTTATTACAGCTTCAGTCTACAACACCGTTCCTTTTTCGATGTCTAACAAAAAAAACAAAAAAAAGAAATACTCTCGCACATACTTTAAGTACAAGTGTTTGAAAATCTTTTTAAAAGTATTCATGTGTGGTTTGTCGACACTCCCAAAATAAACAGTGTAGTTGTGGGAAGTAACATAAACGCTCTAATGGCATTTCAGAGGAAGATGAAGGGACAAAGTTGTAATTTGAGCAAAGGCTGAAACCAAATACATATCAACTTCAGTGCTACACATCAGAGCTCCTTAAACGTACAAATTTTCTGGGCACATCTTTTTTTTGACACTTTGAAACTTGGCATTCCCCAACCAATTTGAATTGAATTCAATCGCTTCCAGCAATTATCTCAGGTGTTTAAAAGGACAAAGCAAAATTGAATGGAAAGTCGCAGCAGAATGAAACCGGAGCACTTGATGACAGTACTTTCCTGGGACCGCTTTACCTCTCT
>JAHZND010004267.1:0-15114 GCA_027744115.1 Acrocyrtus sp. NNG-2020 | reverse complement strand
GATACCTGGCACCGCCCTGGTGCACACTGGCGCATACAACACAACCTACCTCATTCCGTACTGTCTTATCGAGATAAGAACGCACCGAGCCGAATGAGGATTAGCAAGTACGCTAACTTTGCTGTACGCTGTACGCTAGGTGTTGTACACCAATTTGACACCCCGACGCTAGTACGCTAGCTTGATGTACGCTGTACGCTAACTTTGCCATCATCCCGCGTAGCTGGTACACAAGAGATGGAAACGGCACTGAAGAAATTCTACCCAGCAGCACTCTAACCTTTCACATTTTTTGGTTTTGAAAGTCGAATGGGCATCCCGAATACCCTTCAAAATAAAATTAGAGCTCGCAGCTATATGGGTTGACGAAATGTACATACAGCTTCACAAGACACATTTGCATGCATCTAGTGCAAATTTAAATGGCGTGTTTTTAATATGGAAAGTAGAGAAATGTGACACAAGCAAAGGTTTAGTCAAAATGGGGTCCCTTGAGTTTATTAGTTTTGCGGTAGGTTGGCCAAATTCAGCTACGTTTTTAGTGGTTGGAGAAACAATTGAAAAAATAAAGGAAGCAAATTCTCAAAACTGCAACCGAATGTGGTCCTGGAGAGTTGCTCATGACGAACATTCCTTTGTTTTTAGAAGTCTCTTTCGTAATGATTGCAACCACTTTCTTTTCCGTCGAGCTTATGTACAAAAATTAACTCCAAAAATAGTCCGACCGTACCTTACTAAAGTAATAGCCCATATATTTGCATCCGTCTTGAAGAATTATACGTTTGAGATGGGCGGGGGAAAGGTGTGTGAAAACAGTAAGATCAGGGTCATTCCAATGACAAAGCAGAAATCGACGAGTTTGAACATAATCACTTCCCAAGTAACTACGGCGCTAGCTGGAGGTCGCATTCTGTACATGACTGTGCGTATGGCTAATCCCCTTGGCAGCCTTCGTCTCCTCACATGTAATCTCAGAAAAAGGGAGGCGGTCAGCTCAACTTGGTCAGTATCTTTGAATACCCTGTTTGGGTATGCATTGGCGCAATAATTGTTGCACTTTCCTTTACCCACCAGTTCTTAGTCTATTTATTAGGAAAATCTCAAATCAACCCAAGTTCTTCCTATCATTCTGGACAGTCTCAAAGACTGCAGGTATTGTCCATCATAAAGGTTCTGCTGGAACAGGGTAATCCGTTTCCTACGGAGGTGCTCTCCAGAATAAACTCTTTCCGTGTGATGTTTGGAGTGCATCTTCTGTTGGGCATAGTGTTAAGCAGCATCTACAAAAATGACGATGTCCTCAACATGATGCTGCCGCAGAAAGATACCCCTTACAATACATTCCAGGAGTTGATGGATGACAACGTGGAAGTTTACACGAATGCTCACAATTTCTATGTAAATTACAACGTTTCCTTGCGTCTCGACAATACTTTCAACTTCAGCCGCTGCTTCAACAAAGGAAGTAAACAAGATGTTGTGTTTTGTAAGCTCACTAAAAGTAAGAAGAGTGCTTTTGCGCTGACTTTAGTGTCGCTAATCCGCATTAGATTTTCTTCACAGACGTGGAATAAATATTACAACGACCGAGCAGAGCGTCACCATTTGAAAGAAATTTACAGCTATACCAAGAGTCACTCCGCTCTAAAAATATTATCTAACGCCGTTGTCTGGCTTAAATCCAAGAAAAATAGAAGGCTGTCATTTGCTCAGCAGAAGGAAAAACTATTAAAGTTTTTTCCGTGGATTTAAACTACGCCCGAAATCACTTAGAGCAATGTTCTCAGAGAAAAACGGCCGTATTTACAGACTATAAATCTTTCCAAATCTTTGCTGGAAATAATAGCAAGGGACGCGGAATGTACATTGGAAAAACATCTTATCTAGAAGAAGTTAGACAGCTCTCCTTTAGTAGACTTATCCCGACCTCGGTCATCTTCGGATTTGGGAGGTTAACGGATTCTGGCATATACGAGCGGTGGACAAGCCTTATGAAATCTTTCTCTGCAGGATACGAGCAGCAGCTCCTTCATAAGGCCAATGAAATTTCAGATAAGCAGGACTACGCGCCGTTTCTCGTCATGATTGCAACAGGACATCTGCTAGCGGCTATAATATTTATGCTGGAACTCTGTGTCTGCTTCAGGAGGTGGATTAACCTGGACCTCTGCGTCGGAATCCGGAATATACTGAAAATATGTGTCTGCGTCGGAAGCAGAAACCATAAGTCAGCAGGAGTTGTAGTTATTCAGGTTCAGAGTGCCACTACTGATAAAACTACAGTTGATCATATATTTACAATAGTTACGGATAAAATTTAGAAGCAAATGTGAATCATTTTAAAATTCTGTGCTCGTAGTACATTTTTATCCTTAAGTGTAGGAAGGCAGATACAATTTTTTAAAATTGAATTCCTACGTGGCTAAGGGAATAGGAAATCCTGCCATTCAGAAATTTGCCCCGGAAGGAAGTAAAGTGTGAATAAAGAAATCTTCCAAACAAATTCCCGAAAAGGTCTCTCTTAAAGAATTACATCAGAATTCACATAAATGAGAGACCTTTTAAGTGTGACTGCGGAACAAGCAGCCATCTGTTATGATTTTCTTTTTGGTGCCTCCGTCCTTTAGTAAAAAAATGAACCTTCCCTTAGCTACCTGAAAATAGGAGATTCCTAGTTCGTTTCTCAGGCATTTGCCTGAGATAGGTATTTATGAAAATGAATCATCGACCGCAACATCAACTTAAATGAAAAAAATGAACTAGCATGCAATTTATTTCATGATTATCCTGTACAGTCCCTAGCTCTTCAAGATTCGAATTACGGCTTACCAGGGGAAAGTTTCCTTCCCCAGTTCGCTATGTAATTCCGAAACGGCTCTTCCGAGCTAAGTTTCTGGAAACCTTTCAGAGTATTCTTTAGACGACTCTTTCGAGCTAAGTCTCAGAATTGATTAGGGAAATTACATCAAACGGCGCCCTTTTTATACTCCAGCGGAGCTCTCCCTCTCCCCGAATTTTCCCAGGAGTTCACAAACAGGTGGCGCATACATAAATAATTATTAACACTTAATCTAGAAAAGTAATAAAATTGTTATCTTAATTTTTATGAGGACTCTAATTCCTTTTCCCAAATTCTCCCACAAGGGATTATTAGTGATAAGGAGCGATCCCTTTTTATATTCATTCATGTTACTCTGCTGGCATAGCAAAACAGGCTGTCGCTCTCGTCACTCATTCATTTTCACATTTCCATTTTAAAAAAGGGTCTTTCTCCGCGTGGGCGGAGGAGAGAAGTGCTAAAGTGTCTCCTCTCTGACAGTTTTGTTGCCGTCAAGCCGCTGAGCGTAACAACCGCAACTGCATGTTTTGCTATCCCTGCCTTTCTGCAGGTTTTTATCGTAACACCATCTTTCCACACACGAATTTATTAACAGTAAGAAATCGAATTTTCAGTGCAACATCTGCAAAAAACATTTTACACATGGACAGGCGCTGACAGATCACAGCTACAATCATACTGGAGCTACGCCCTCCTACACAATATGTCAAATCTGCAATAAATCTTATTCCAATGCTAACAATCTTGCCAGACACGTTCCAAATCATTCGGGTGAAAAGCTACACGTTTGTAGTCAGTGTGGAAAAGCATTTGCAAAATCCAGTAATTTACACGGTCATGTTCGTACTCACACTGGCGAAAAGCTTTGAAATACCAGCAGTGCGCCAGATCGATCTTAGACAAATCTGGCTTAAATGATCACTTAATCACACATTTGAATGAGAAAGATCATAAATAGTAATTCTATTACTATTCTATTATAATTACTAGGATATCCATTCGCTGTGGCACTACAGTAACGATAACGATTTGTTGATAGGAACAGTTCAAAAACATGCATTGCAATATCCCACACTTTCTTATATTACCCACCAACGTTATTTCGAAAATGCTTTTTCCCGAGCTCTGCTGTCCGCTGTAGTTCTGCACTGCATTGCCTTTCTTGTATGCTGCTGCTCTGCTTCGCTTATGCCAACCACTTTTTGTGTTTACACACCTCAGATTTTCGTGTTCTCAAGTAGGAACATTTTTGTGTTTTGTGTTTTCTGGTAGGTACCTAAGCTGGGTTTTTGTGTTTTCAAGAAGGTACGTAAGCCATTTGTTGTGTTTTGTGTGGACAAAAAATATTTTTGTGTTTTGTTTTTTGTGTAAACTTTAGGGAGGTGTTTATATCATCATAGAATTGGACACACAGAAAAACAATAATTTTAATTTTGCTAAGTAGCAAACAGTAAGGTAAGTCGAAGGGTTTTTTGGAAATGAAGCCATAGAAAAACAGGAAGTTCGGTAGAGTATTAACCTGGATGGAGTAGTTTCCGTACTGCGGAACTCCTTTGCAATGAATCTACGCCAAACAGTAGGAACAAAGAGTAGGAACAACTCATCAGTCTTCAAGCATAACCAATCACCAAAAGACACGCAGAATTTCTCCTATTTTTTTTTTAAATTTCTCATGCAATAGTTGAGTAGCTTACTAATAAGTTTGGGGACTCAAGTTTTCTATTTCAGACTCAGACTGCTCATAGCTAGCCAGCCGCTTCCAATATAAAACGAAAAACGATCGAAAAACTATTAAAATGAAAGCTGCATACTTTGTTAGCATTTTATCGTAGCATTTTTGAAATCACACAAGCATCAGTGGACCTTGTCCCCGTAAACAATTATTTTCTATATACCACTGCCAATTATCAACCTTTTCAACAAACTTGGAGAAATCTCTATGCAACGTGGAGTACATCGATATTTGCTCAACCGTTTGACTTCAAAGGATGGGGAGTCTTGTCCGGCAGTGCTGAAAGCGGAAGTACCGTAGTCGTCCTCTCCAATTTTCTTGGCCTAGATCTGCTCAATATAGAGCGTCCACTGATTATCAGGAAGCCTCTGCTTGCACGCTACAATCCAGATGAAAGTACGAGGGATTCATGGTTCTGGATACCACAAGCCGCAGGCCATTTTTATCCGCCAAGTAGCGATTTTTTCTGTAGCAGGTGTGCCATGCTCAATCTTACTTTGCTGGTTTCGAAATTCATCCCGTGGAACTACCAGGTAAAGTTAAACTTTTATTCTTTCCCTGTAATAACGATGATGAAATAGCGAATGTTAAATTAAAATGTTCCGCAGGTTCATATTGAGCTCTACCCTCCTCGAATGAACTTACTTGAGGGGAACTTGGTAAACGCAAAAAAGGACTTCCCTTTGCTGAGTGCTCTTTTTCCTGAAGGGGATAATATCGGTGCACCTCCATTTTCAATTATGCATGAATACGTGCAGCACCGCTGGTACTATTTTCTGAACTTTACAAGGCCACAGTACGATTATCTGGCACTACCTCTGCCCTCTAGTCGCCCTGTGCTTCACGTGTACGTAGTGCCTGAAAGTGAGAATAACCGCCACCACCTAAACAGAATTTTATGGAAGTGGGTCTATGACTCTCGGAGCATCTATTTCGATTATCCTGGTGAAATAAGCAATACTCTATTTGTATTAGCAATATCTACAAGAATACCTATGGGAGAAGGTGCCACTCTCAAATCACTCCACATCATTCAATTTTCTCGGTGTGAAAAGATGTGCGAGAACGGAATCAAATTTTTGTTCTGGAAAATACCGTCTATAGCAGTACCAGTAGAAAACATCTTTGAGTTTGGCAGAGACAAACAAATTTCGGAAACTTTATTTAGATTAGATGTGAAAACAATTAATAAGGAATATTTTATAAATTGTACGGATAGACTAAGCAGGGGAATCGTTCGTTTCCAAAGTTATAAGGAAACCATTTCCGAGGAAAATCTCCGAGAATATGAGGAGCTGCTCTATGGCATCATGCTACACCTTTTGACGTCCACCCTAAAAAATTACACGTACGAAGTTGGCTGGTCTGGCAAAACAAGGCACTGCGTAAATGGAAAGGTGGTTACATCTCCCTACAGGCATACTGCTCTTGAGTTCACGAGATTGGAGATTGTCCGAAGTGGAGTGGGCATTCAGCTGTATGCTCCCCTGCACATGTTCGACTCAATGAGCACTTTACGCTTTCTGAGCTGTGGGTATCGCGACAGGCAGCCATTTCCGTTTCCGGAACTGTACAACGTATTCCAGCTGAGAGTATGGATGGGTGTTATCGCAAGTCTGTTAGCAACTGTAGCCGTTTGGCAAGCGATCTCGGAAACTCTGACCTATTTCAATAAAGGAGCTGAAAGCCGCTCTGGGAATTCATCAAGATTTCAAAACATTGTGCAAAAAATACTGTTTATGAGCAACCTTGTACTGGACCACGGCTATACAATGCCAAGTTCCACATTTTCCAGGCACACTTCAGTCCGGATTTTGCTCGGCTGTTCTCTCCCGATGGTGCTGGTTCTGAGCTGCGCTTACAGAAACAACAACGTCTACAACATGATCCTCCCCCGGAAGCAGCTCACCTACGACACATTCGAGCAGTTAGTACAGGGTGGTGCAAACATGTTCGTGATCGGCAGGACTCAATCCTTGCAAGCTACATATGAAGTGCTAGACCTAAGTCCAAACGAGTTTAGGGATTCTGCACGTGCCCTTCAGTATTATGACAGGAAGCGTGGCTACTGGCAGGATTTCATACTTTCTGCTATTGGCGAAAAGAAACCAACTTGGGAGAGTCATAGTCTGTACTTTAGCAAGCAGGAGGAGCAACTCCACAAATTCCTCTCTGGGAATACAACATTCCTACACTCAAAGGCCATCATACTGAACTTAATCGAGTGGGTGAATAAAAATCATTTGTTATGGCGCTATGGTAACGGGTTAGGGATGGCTGATGTAAAACGCGCACGCCAAGTATTTGTGGAAAAGTACAAAGCTCTGGAAAGGAAGGAAGTGATGACGGAGCTTAAAAAATGTAACAAAACGGGAATTGTGTTTTCCTCATTGGAAGCGCAGGCGTATGCAAAACAACTTAGCAGAGATGATCTGAGTGTAGGAAAAGAAGAGTTTTTTCAAGGGGGAGGATTTTCATTGGCATATGGGGGACTGGCGTCGTCGGTGCTCATCTCCAGATTTGGAAAGATGAAGGAAACTGGAATAGCTGCAAAATGGGAGAAGATTTTGAAGGTGGTCGTAGCCTCTAGAAGGAGCTGGATGGCACCAGAGCCGACAAAAAATGTGGAGAATGAAAACCCAAAGAGTGCCGCGTTGGAAGGAGGCATTCTCGTGATATTTTCGGTTCTCCTGTTTGGACTATCGGCTGCATTCTTTGCATTTGCCGTGGAGCGACTGGCGCTTATGTTTGGTATTCGATTCGTAGTATTCTGCAACTTCTTACGGGCCGATAGTGAAATGATAGAAAATGCTACTAGCTCTTCCGATGATAAAAACAAAGTGGAAGCTATCTACAATATAAACGATCTGATTCAAAAAGAGCTCAAGGCCATTAAAGAGGAAAACAAAAAGCTGCGTGAAGACGTTTCAAAGTTGCAGGAACAACTTACACAGCGTGATTCCTCAACCCTAGAAGATGCCATCAAAGCATTTGAAATTTCAAGCATTACTGGCGTCGTACCATCTAATTCCACCGCCACAACGTGATAATAAAATATCTGATTTTATTATAATTTCATAATGTATTGCAATGGCAATTTATCTTGCTTTTATTTAAATCTGCAAAATAGTTAAGTAATTTTAATAGCTGTGTCCAGTATTTTTTTATTTTTTAATTTAATTACAATAATTACACTTATTTAAGGTTTGATAGCACGTCAATTGCCGGAGCTGTAAAACACGCCTTACATATATAAACCGGAGTCAAAAGAGGCGGCCGCACCACAATCACTTCGACTTAAAGGCACCAAGCAGCGGCTTCAAGTCTTACTCCGAGCAGAGATAAAATTACCTGAAATCCTTATCCGCTGGAGCCTCATTGGCATAAAAGGCAAATAGGTAGTTACTCTGTAAAATTCCATGTCATCATGCATGTAAATTAAAGCAATTAGTGAAAAACTAATAAGCAGCACTTTTTTCTGTATATTTATTTCTTGTTTAGAAGTAGCTTTTCTTTTTAAGGCTTTTAACTAAAGCAAGTTAATCAAAACATTCCTGACAAATTTCTTTAAAAATTGAAATTTGAAATAACCTTAACTCATTTCTGAGACTTAATTATTTTAGTCAACAGCAAGGCACTACTATTTCTAATCACAATCCAAATAATATGGTATTAAAATATGCTGCCACTTTAATTCCAGAGCAGACCTATTATGGTTAAACAAAAGCAACATTAGTTAAATGCTAAATCCATATCTATATTAATTAAATGTTAGCTTCCATAATTTTTGTATGGGTGAGATAAAGCAGAATGAATTTTTCCAACTGGGATTTAATGTTTAAATTCGTATTGGCATAGCGCATTGCTCAATATTGGCATCTTATTAGTTATCGTGTCCAAAGCATGCACTGATTAAATTATTCTTTGGCGCTCTAACAAATACAAGTATCTTGCTGAAAATAAATGACTGCATTTTAAAATTAAATTTTATTATATTATTACTCGGACACCACCATATTTTTTTAATCGGGTTTATCTTAAATTATTTCACATTGTCTTCGATTCACTATCGTCTCTAATTGGTTTTGGTAGAGAATTTTGTTCTTAGTTTCAATCTCAATTATTTGCTTTATCTCGTAATGGCTGCTTCCAAAACGAGTCAATATTGTACTTCGAAGTTCGCCTAAAATCTGTAGACATCGTCCCCACTCGCACAACGTTTCTAGGATGAGTGCAAAATCCATCCGCGTTTCTATGGCTGTGTGATGCTCCCTTCCCATCTTACACTCAATGAGGTCGACCACTTCATCTACGGTGAAGAGTGCTTCGTCTGAGCGATCCTTACAATACCAAGCCATTGCCAGATTAGCTTTCGCTACTAATGTTGTCACGTGACATTCTCCAAGTGTTTCAACGAAGAAGAAGAAAGCATTTCTAAGGCAGTTCTGGGCATCGTCCAAATTTTTCCCCATAAACAGCAGTAATCTTCCTTTCAGCCGGAACGAAGACATTGTCCTTGGGTGCAGCTCCCCAAAATGCAATTTAAACCCTTTGATTGCCTCTTCACAAAGATCCAAGGCCCGCTCGTAATTTCGCATTCTACATAAATAATACGCCATGCCGTGTACTACGTAAAGTCTTAAAGTTGTTGAGATGGCCCCCTCATTAAGCACCTCTAGGGTCTGTAAAGCTGTTTCGTAATCGCCCAAAGCTGCCGTCGTTGCACACGTGTTATACAGTACAATGTCATAAAAGCCATTTCCGCCTTCCATGGTAGCCTTTATGACGTCCATTGCTTCCTGGTAGTAATGGAAAGCGTCTTCATATCTTCCCAGTTCCTCGTAGCTAAGCCCTATACAATTTAAGATTTTTGTCTTTTCGCCCAGATGAGGATTTCTTTCTGTATCCCCCAACAGTTCCAAATACAGTGCAAGTGCTTCATCTGATTTTCCCTGCATCCGGAGTATATCTGCGAGCAACTTCCGGCATTGGAATAAACTTGGTGAAGTTGTTGGCGAAGGAGGGTGACGGCGGAAGAGGAAATTCAAAAGCACTTCCAAGAAACCTAGCTCGTTTATTTGAGTCTGCTGTTGCAGCGTCTCCAAAGTCTGGATGAGATGAATGAGCCTTACTCGTGCTAACTCGTACTCTTGCTGATTGAACAGAACCACACAGATTTCAGCTTCCAGTCGAAGACATCCCAACCGATTTGATGGCAAAGAAGCTTCCAGCAATTTGAGTCCTTGGTCGCCTGTTCCAAGTGCAATTGCCTCGTTATTCCGACCTCTAGCGACTGCCATAGATCCAACTAGCTCCCCTGGAAATCGGCTAAATTTGGAGACGAGGTTTGGATGCTTACTTGCATATGACCAAACTGATATTGCGTGGTTGATGTGCAGTAGCACTTCCGTTCTACTATTTCGTGGTAGTGCTGCTAACACAATTTCTAGAATTTCCTCCTCCTTTCCGCCATCGGAAGATAACTCAATGCGAACCACCTCCTGAACCAATCTGTGCACACTGAGCATGCTCTGCCCATTTCTCTCAGTTAGCATGCTAACACAATCTCTAGAATTTCCTCCTCCTTTCCGCCATCGGAAGATAACTCAATGCGAACCACCTCCTGAACCAATCTGTGCACACTGAGCATGCTCTGCCCATTTCTCTCAGTTAGCATGGAGTACTTCACGAGAAGCTTTACTGCCAGCTTCAGATTCCGCTCGCACTCAACTTTCAGCATTCCAAGGAGCATGGAACGTTCAATGTTTTCTGCTGCCAAGTAAGCAATGCAGTTAAGGAGATGGACGGCGACAGCTCCAACTTCCGGCTCACACGCAATCTTTGCCAGTGTAATTTTCCAGGTGGTTATTGTAGTTTTGTGGTAGTCGTTGTACAAACTCCGTTCAGTTGAGTCAAGCAGAGCTCTCCCATTATTGCTATCGAATTCCTCCAAGTAGTTGCCGATCCCGTACTCACCCATTTTTGCTTGCTCGTTGATGTACGCAATTGCTTGCTCAATTGCCAGAGGAAAACCTTGAACTCTGGTGACAAGCTTTTCACTTGCGTTTTCATTATTGTCAGCTATCTTTAGTCCCTTTCTAACGAACGCAATGGCATCTTCCTTCTTCATTTCGCTCAATCTGATAAGATGAGAGCAGTCCAGGTCCCAATCACTGTCCCTCGATGTTATTAGGAAGTTCGGGAAAAACTTCGACTCAATCCCATTGCGGGACATGCATAACGGAAGAAATTTTTTTATGTAGCTCTCCTTCCCTGCATTGTCAAAAATAAAAAGAGCAGGACAGCCTTCAAGTTTGGCATAAACCTCCTTTACAATTGTGCTAGTGTCCTTCTCTACGCCCTCAAAATTCTTTGCTGATATTTTGAGGATTGATGCAAGCTTGGTAAATGACTCGGCCAGAAGCTCCTCACTTTCCGCGTTCATCCACAAAATGTTATTCCCAAAGTAAGCGGAGTTCCTGAAAATGTACTCCCTCGCCAACTGAGTTTTTCCGATTCCCCCTAGTCCACTGACTGACACGATTTGAGTGATTACTGCTACCCGCTCTAATAAGTTGTTATTATTTTTCTTAAAAATTTCATCCAACTTCTCTAATTCCTCACAACGGCCGGTAAATAAATGAGTTGGTTTTGATACTCCAAATCGGACGCCGGTTTGGGTTGGCAAACTTTCCGATGTTCTTTTTATTTTTGCATTGTCCGACATTCCTACAAATTTTTCCCATTCCTGTTCTGCTCTTTCAGAAGATGTGAGAAGCGCAACAACTCCACTCTGCTCTGTAGCCTCAAAGGCCGCTACAAGTTGGTCAAAACCTCCAACCTTTATTTGGGCTGTCCTGTACAGTTCGGTTGCTTTCTCGCTTGGGGTAGCTTTGGAATTCTGGCAATAACATAAAACGCATTTTAATCTACAATTAATTAAATGTTATAAATTAATTAATTGTAGACCACTCAAATAAGCCGAGTGAAGGAGGTTTTCGTACAACAATGTCCACTTCTTCCTGACTAAGTACGCCATTTTGCAGGAGATGGGCTAGCAGAGGGGCGGTGCATTTAGTATCCGCTACCAATCTGTAGAAATGTCGCCGGATATGGTCCCGCTCACACTTTTCCATTCTAATAATATTGCTTTGAAATAGTAACACGTCTAATTTCCAAAAACACCTTGTGCATCTTAAAATTATAATAACGTAGCTTCTATATTCAACTGGTGAACTGGAACTGAAAGTGAAAAAGCGAATAATTTTTATGATAAGTGAACTGAACAAGGTCAGAGGAATGTGACAAGGTGATAAAGTTTACGCCAATTAGCCAGTAGCAGAATTAAGAGCAGCGTGACTGTCATTGCTTCACTCTGCTTGGACAATGGTAGTGTTTCGTCAATGATAAGAGCTCATACTCTCAGATAAGAAGGAAACAATTGTCATTAATTATCCGCATTTTATTTTGCTTTTAGTGATTTTCGTAATGCTATCATCACCAGGACATACACATAGCGTAAAGTATGTAGCCTAAATATAAATTTTCATTTGTATTTTCATTAATCGTCGTTTTATTTTATAACAGCTCGAGAAAATATAATATTTTTCCACTTTTTGTTATCTTAATAAATCCCAGCAAAACGAAGCTTTCCCATTCCTAAATGTCAGGTAACTGAATGTGGTACCTAAAGCAAGTTATAAAAACAAACCTCGCCGTCTCTATTTTTTACATGTCTCCAAGCCTCCATCCAGTTTAATTATTCACCAAAATTACAATAGAAATAAAACTGGCACAAACCAAATTGGGTAGCTCATGTCTTCAAGATATAAAGAGGTTTCTTGAGCCTTCTTGCTTTGCCTGTTTCCTAGCAACTTAAAAGAACAATTGGCAAACATTCTGAGTCCGATAGGTTTTCAATTGCTTAGAAAATGTCATGAATTTTTAAGCTATACCAAAAATCACTCGACTTTTACCAATATTGAGCTAAGCCTTAGGGTTCCTTCTAAGCTTATAGCCAATATAGCTCACAGCCCATCCCAACTCCCCAACTTTTAGTTAGTACTTCGGCATAATTTCTGAAAGCGGCAAGGGGCATTTAGTTAAGAATATTTAGAATATAGAATATTTTTTGGTGATGCATTCTACCCAGAAAAATCGAATTGCTGTTTCCAACTCTCCCAAAAATTATCTTGTGAGTCCCTTACTTTGCCAAAGCTGGAAGTTTCACAACTTAATCTTCAAATTTATCTTCCCATTTGAGTGTCCGCTCCAAATTTACATTTCCAAGGCAGAAATTTCCTTCACTTTGGACAGCCTACTTTTTTCAAAATACATTCCATTTCTATTTGCCGTTGTTGGCGTCATCGTCCACGGATTTATATCCGGCCTTTTACTCCCGCTACTGAAACTGTTCGGTGGTGACCTCCCTCAAGTTGGCGCCGTAACGCTTCTTATGTTTGCGTTGATTGCTACCTGCGCAATTATTGAGCTTCTCTTTTACTATGTCCTTTTGGTAGACTCTGACATAATTCTATTTATAAACAAGCTTTTTCTCCTTTACACGAAAGGTAAGTATCCAGAATAAAATTAAGTATCTTTTCCAAGTCCCACCCGAATCACGAATCTCAATAAACTTGATTTTATCTAGTCGGCAAGGCCAGGACCGGACGGGAAAAATCGTTCGCCGCTTTCATGATGCTTCTCAACCTACCGACAATCGGAATACCTACGGTCATTCCGGTGGCGGTACTATTCACAAGTTTTGATCCTCTTCTGCATTTCGCCAACATTTTTCTCACTCCGCCCCAAAATAAAAGCCTCCTTTTTGTAGTGTCTGAATCTCTTCTCAGACTCTTTATCGACTACTGCTGCATTGTGGAATTCGGACGGCTTGCATGGAACTACTTTTTCGTGTCATCCACCGTTTTGCTGACGACCCACTCCATTCTTCAAACAATGATGGTTGTGCAAGGCTCATCCGCCACGGAGAATACCACGCTGAAACTTTACAGCCAACTCAGAGTGATTTACAATGGTATGGAAAGCAAAGGTGTATCGGAACATTGATTGGAGTGGCCATGTTCTGTGGGACGATACTAATGACGTGCACGCTCTGGATAGTCTTGAGGTGCTGGAACCACGTCCCCATTTATATCTGGCTGTCCGCCGCTGTGATAGCCACAGGGCAGTTTCTGGTGCTATTAGTACTCCTTCCGTTTGCAGCTCAGTATGGAAGTGCAAGTGACGCATTACTGCGAAGGAAGCGGAGTCAGTGCTTCTCATCAAATCGAATTGGACTGGGCTACTTTCTAACTGCCAAGTGGAGGGCACAGAGAAGACTTCCCATTCGGATTGGGCGGCAGCTGAAGCTTACCAATGACGTTCCTATCGAGTACCTAAGTGTACTCGCGGAGAATGTGACCAATGCAGTTCTCCTAATAAATCCTTAGTAGTAGGAAAAATAAATTGCTTCAAATTGCAGGTCCAGTGACTGACAGCAAATTTAATTTACCTAACTCTAGATTATGGCATACTGTATAATGTAGAATATTGCTTAAATAATTTATAAATAAATTACATCAGATGCACAATTTTTATTCACAGGAAAAAGTACTTTTGGAATTTTCATTTGACTAGCTACTCTCTCATTGCCCCAAAGAGGAAGCCCTTCAGCCGCAGCTTCCGAAATAATATAGCAGGCATGTAAACAAGAACAGATGTTCGCCGCTAACCTGTTCATATATCTATACAGCCCCTTTTCATACTGCATACAATAATGCAATGGCATTTTTGCGAGTTGAGTTGACTATCTTGTCCCTGTAACTCTATTTACGTGGATGGGTACGGTACGATTGACGATTTCTCCCATAAAGCGATCGACGATTCCAAAACCTTTTAAATTTGTTTTTGCCAATTTTGTAAATTTAAATTCATACGGTAATTTTCTTTAAGTTGTTTTTGTTATACTGGTTATAGTGGTTACTAATGTAATTAAGAAGATATTGTGCCTTGTGTCGGATTGGGTAAGAAGCTGGGGAAAATATACATTTCGGTTGTCATGGGGAGGGCAAAGAATTCGGAAGGTAGAAAGAGGAAGAAGACCAACTCCTCAGAAGCCAGAGAAATTTGTGCCACCAAGGTGATTCAGCCAAGTAAAGCTCGACCGGGAATTCCATTTGAACCGCCGGTTAAAGAGGAAGTGGACAAAGGTACCGGAAAGAAAAAGAGGAAGGTGGAACAGCCAAAACAATATCCTCCTGTCAATAAAATCAAGCTTGAAATGGTTGAAGTTAAATCCGAGTTCGAAATACAAAATGAGGTTTGACCTATGTTAATAATCTACTTTTATGTACTTTTTAATCATGACACGGCCCTTTTTGAGGAACGCAATTCAAATAATTGACCTTGAAAATTAATCAGTATCTAATGTAACGAATATACTTTAGACATATTATATTCTAGACATAGTAAGCAAGCTTTAGCTTTATAAGTTATGAACTTGAATCCTAGAATCCGACAGTCAAGGACGGACATTGCTAAG
>JAHZND010004266.1:0-12306 GCA_027744115.1 Acrocyrtus sp. NNG-2020 | reverse complement strand
CAAGCACAGTTGCAGCTTTACCCATGTTATTATTGGTTTTACCAGAACAAACTTGCAAAATCCCTCATTGTTATGATAATAATTACTCCAATCATCTAGTTAAAACTTCAGCGAAAACATTGCTTTCATTTTTTAGCCATTAGATTGATAACTAAAAATAATACGTCTGCACCATGATTAAAAACGTAATTCAGTAGAAATGCGCCAGTCTATCGAAAAAAATCTTTGTTATGGAACGAGTGGCGAAAAACCAAAAAAATGATTAATGCGAATGAGCCAAACTGAGGAAAAACTATTTTTTTCTCGCTTTCCTCCACAGTTTTTTTTCAGCTCAACACGATAAGCTAATTTTTCTGCAGTCATATACATAGTTAGCTGTCCAACCCATCATCGCGAATATTAAGAGGGATCTCTAGTAACGCCCTGTCAAATTTTTCTCTCTGATGATAATAATTATAGTTACTTAACAAGAATACTTGGATTCAAAATTATACCTTGTAATTCATCCCTGAGTTTACTTTAGAGAGCAGGGGCACCCCAACCACAAATTATTGAAGTCTTTTTCGTTTCTTAAAGGAGGTGTTGAAGTTCACGGCTGAATGCCTCCTTCCTCCGTGCAAATTGAAGATTCTGGAGCGTGATATAATACAATGGCACGAACAAACGAATGAACTCTAAAAAAAATCTCAACGAATCTGTTTGCCTATATGTAGTCAACACGGATGAAGGTTTTTTTTCTTCATGAATTTTTATATTCCACAAAAGTAAGCTCGTAATTGAATCGTGATAATGCAGGTTGTGGTTGATTCACCGTTTCTGACCTTTTTTTTCCTTTCTAACACCAACGGAAAGCCTTTTGCATGCGAGGCATAACCTTCTTCAATAAAGTGTCTAATGTGCATTCACGATATGATAAGGTAGTGATGATAAAGTACGTGTGTACTGTGAGCGTACGATAACTTTTTTAGAGGGAGAGACTTCAAAAAAAGGCGGAGTAAAGTAGCGCCCTAGCAAAAAATGCCATTTTTTCCTTCATCAGCCTCGCCAAAAAATTTTCATTGATGATTTAAAGGATACTTTTTCTCAGCTTGCGAAATGAAACAATTGGGAGTAAAGAGCCAACAATCTAGAGTGAGATGTTTGTACCTATTTTAAATAACTGATATTTGATTTTTTTTTCAAAAAATATTATTTAGTGTCTACATATGATAATGTATGATTCATGTAAACTTCATGCTTTGTACGTGTAAGATGCTACGTGCTTTCACCACACATCAACTCAAACATTCACATTAGCAGTGGACTAGAAGAATATGCTTATATTTTTGCGGATGGGGAGCCGTACGATTTTCAAGTCGATTCAAAATGTATTGAGATCGGGGGAAGTTTGGATATTATTATCACGTTTTCTTACGGCGTACAGCGTAATTTATTCCTCCAAAAACACACTCTCTCAAAGTTTGCTTTTTATATTCTCCCGATTTTTTTTCCTCCGGATAGATCAATGGCTGATTCATAAATTGACAGAGGTACTGCTACTCTGCTACTCCTTCGTGGTGGTTTATGGGAGAACAGTGTATTACACTGTTATAAAATTAGGTATTTTCCCATTTCTTTAATGTTTCGGACATTTTACAACTTTTTTCACTTCAACAAATTGAATTAAACTTTTTTTCGCTAAAAAATGGAAAATGGAAAACAGGCCTATATCTGTGAATTGGCCAGAGAGAGAGAGCCGATATCGGTAATGTGTTTTTCTCTTTTTTTATGAGATACTCCGCCTTATCAGGAGATAGTCTCTTTCTAAAAAAAGATGCATTAGTCTAAGGATAGTAATAGTAAAAGCAGCTATCATTGGTAGGAGAGAGTGCAGTCACTCGTAAAATGAACTTTACTTGAAATCCGGAAAATTGTGCTGCTATACTTGGCAAAATAGATTTTTAATTTCAGCCAAAACTGCAGCTTCATCTTGAGAAGTTTTCGGGTAGGAGCAGTATTGAGTACACGTTCATCATTTTAATGATGATAGTACATATTTTAACTGTCTGTTTAGTTACATCACGTTTCTCCCTTCATGTAATGGATTCCATTAGATTGAGGAGTCGTTTCAGCTTTCTAAAGGCTGCTTAAAAAATGAGCTCTAGATTTTGCATAATGCTGCAATTCGGAGGAGGAAATCTACATTAAATTAAATGATCTTCGTCATGATGATAATGTAGCTTGCTTTTTCACATTTGCCTGTGTCATGACATGTTTGGCATGTGCACCGCCAGTACAGGGACACACGTAGTCAGCTACACCACTCGTATTCATAAGTGGACGCTGACATGACATTATCATTACACACTTGACTCGCCCTAAAAAGGCTATAGCTTGTACGTCTGTTGCAGCACTTATACCTAAAATTCATCTTCATTTGCGCAAAAGCCCTAGTCCTTTGGAACTAACCTCTTTTTAAAAAAATTGTAAAAAGAGCCATCACGTCGCATACGTTTCGCTGGGCTTTGGGTTCAACCCTTTTTTGCTGCTGGTTCGCTTTGTGCAATGAATTCAAAATAGTCTCAATCATCCCCGTGAAAACAGCATGCCGAGAGCGAGCTTCCCTTGACTTTTCCCAATTCCTTTTCTTAAACCTTAAACCTTAAACCTTAAACCAATCTTAAACCAACACCATATATTTTTCTGAGCTGGTCGGTGCTTTTTTTTCAGTTTAGTATTCTGAGCTTGCCCCCATGATGCATTTTACATGCAGGAGGCGAGGAAGATGATATGTGGTTCCATTCCGATGAGTGTGCTGTGCACAGCACAAAACTGTAGAGAGAAAGCTCTTAAGAAGTAATCCATATGAGAGGGGTAATCACTTCACTTGTGATAATTCGCTGCAGTGACTACGACTTTTTATTTTGCACTGGACTTTGAAGTTTTTGAGCTGCTAGCAAATTGCAGACTCATACAAAGTATTATCATGTCTCGTCATTAATCTGTATCTGTAAAGGGAATAAAGTAGCAAAATCGATCACAGCAGAGAGTAGTATGGCCACTCCGCTCCTTCTAAAAATTGTTTTTTTTTTGAGAATGCTAATGAATTTAATGAATGAAATCATCTTGCACGCATGATAATAGCTGCGTATAAAAATTTTTGCTCTCTGATGTATACCAGTATGCAATCCCAGTAGTCGCTGCAAACAATGCTCATTCACTCATCGGAGTCATCAGAAATCACACAGTAGGAACTATCATGTAATACGAAAGGTATTTAGTAGTCTGGCTGCCCGCTTCGCTATAAAATGTAAAAACAGATTTTTGAATGGACGAGCATGATTTGATTTAAAGGAATGATGGTAAATTAATACCTTTTACTTGCTGACACTCAATTAATGTCAGCGCATCAATGTAATCTAAACGGTTATGTGGTTCCATGTAGGTATGCGTGTATTTGATTCCCATTATTCTTCCGATAGACTTGCTTTCTCATTTGATTTGAATGAATTGCCTTTCGAAGAATGGCACACGGAGGAGACCTTTCCTTGTGCACTGTGCAGCGGACCGCGCGACCATCAAACTAACGATTATGCCTTTTTACCTTTTTCTTACCTGCCCAGCTCAGCGTTTCTCTGGGTGGTTTTTTTCTTTGTCCGGGTTGTGGTGATGAATTCCTGATGAGGACGTTTTGAGCTTGCCTACAAAAAACAAAAACTCATCAGCCGTTTGGGATCATCGTTTTAACTTCATGAAAATGCAACATGTAAAACTTTCTCAATTCAGCTTCTGTCATTTATGTTTCTGGTCCTTCCCCGTTTTTATTTCGAGATAATTTGGAATACCTAAGCTGCACGTACGTAACTACTATTATCGCTCGCCAAACTTTTTTTTAGAAAATAATTTTAATGGAGTAGAGTTTCCATTATGTAAATTCAATCTTGTTTTTTGCCCACTTCGGCTTACTTCTAAAAACTCCTAACTGCCATACGCTCATCCAACACTGCTTGTGCTTTTCTATATTAATAGGTGGGGAAATTTTTGTGGAAAAATTTGCACTTTTATGAAGCTTTAAAATATTTAAAAAATTGAAAAAATGCTATATAAAAAAATTCTAGAGGAGGAAGCACCCCAATCCGACAGATAAATCGAGAGTTTTTGACGTACGGACAGCCTTTTGATATCGAAGCAGCGAAGCATATGTACAGCGCGCTCTAGCATTCATGACACTGCAGCAAAGGATTGACAAGGATGTTAATTATTACATCTTTATTAATGATTGTATTCATATGCATGATGTGGGCGGGATTGACTCTATATATTTCCCACCTAAAGCTTTTTTTTATTTAGAAAAAAATGCATTTATTGACTGCTGCAAATTTCCTTTAAAGTGATGCATTATCACCTGTCTCTCTATTTTATTGCTATTCCGTTTTCCCTAATATCAACCCACTTGAGTGAAACGTGACTCTTTGTTTTCATTGTTTTTTACGATATTTTCTGCTATGAATTCATGAATTAATACATGTCGCAAGTGAGCACACAAAAAAATTCAATTTTTTCCCTCCACTCCACAATCCACATCCACAATTTATCATTCTTATGTGCACTCATCGATACTCCTTTCTTGACCAACTACGCCTCATGCCTCTTCAACCATTACATAAATTGTGTAAAATTTCAAAATTATACGAAAGGCAGTGATATTTCATCAAATGAGTTATGACGTAGTGTCGTTTTACATAACGTGTCAGAAAGCTCGTCAGCCCTGTCTGCCGTACGTCACGCTATATTATTTATGCGGAAAGGAGAAGGGCATGAAAGTAAATAAGTTGGATAAAAAGTCTAGGAAAATGGAAGACAGGAGATGTGTATATATAGCCATTTTTGTATTTTTTATTGATGAACTTCTGCTTTCTGCTGCTACCCCGTCCAAAGTAATTAATTTGGAACCACCTATGCAACTCCGCGATCCTCCTCGGCTTGCTGCTCTGTCAGCCAGATAAGATTAGAACTTGCTCGTAGGCTAGTTACATAACACACCATCAAAAAATATCTTGCTTGAGGGTGTATTGAAACCATTTTTTAAAAACTAAAAAATGAGATGTTTCATTAGTTTACGCATATAAAAAGCAACAGAAAGAAACATTCTAACTCGCCATCCCACATCCGCAAAAATATATATATATTCATTTACTTTCGTTTATGGCAGCGAGCGACCAAGAAAAAAAATCTGCAGAAAACCAGAACGTTTTCCTAAACAAAGAATTTTCTCGCTTTTTATTTGCTTTTGTGAGTGCACACCGAGTTTTCTAGGTGGAAAACGGGCTATTTCACTACATATTTCCAAGTTTTTTTTTCGCTAAAAGTATGTAAAAAGTTATTTTCTTTTCTGCAAAAATACGAAATATTACCTTGCTCCTTGTAAGTTTTGTAGTTAAATTTGTAAAAAATCACGTTCATTTTCCCAATGCATATTGCATGTAAAAAGCTAATGGATCGCGCTTGATACGATCGACCATTGTAGAATTATTGTAATAAAGTAGCTCATTAATGTTTGCTTTATCTCTGAAGTGCATTAGCGGAGGATGTGTGAATCTTGAGCTGTCACAAAAAGAAAAGGTGAAGTAATATGGGATAGTGAGGGGTGTAATGGAGATACCTACCTAGGTGGGAACTTGCGGGGTAGACAAGTAGACTGAATGAATTTTGTTTCGTGTATGATGTATGAGCACTTCTTAAGTGTTGTTATTGCAAAAAATTGCTCATAATCTAAGGAAATCAGCAAATGCTTAGAAAAGAGTTCTTATATGCAGAATGAAAATTAAGTGAAAATAAGCTGTTTGAGTAGGTACTCGCGCAATTTGTAAATAACTGCTTACTCCTAATGCAAACATTAAATGAGAGCGGAAGCTCATTCTCCTATAATACATAGGTACGCACTTTTATTCTTAATTTTCTTTTTTAAAAAATTGTTCAATTGATTAACTATGAAGTATTAATCTCACCTAAAAGCTCAAATAGGTACTCTCATTCTCAATTTTAGCGATTGCGTTGTAATTAGCTCTTAAAATTGATTTCATTTTCAGGAAAAAGTCTATAATTTTTTATGGCTGTTTTTCGCTCTGCTAAAAAAAATGCTTCGCTTTTTACAGAAGCTACCATAACCTGAAGCAAACTTACATAACTTTTTTTTCTGATACAGATTAAGTTCTAAAAAGAGCTGCTGCAAGTATGAATAAACAGTAGGAAAATGAAAATGGCTGTAAAAATATAGGAAAAAAATTCTTTTTTGCATAGAAATTAGCGGTTACTTATAGTCGCTGAACTTTCAAGGGAATTAAAATTATTTAAATATGTGGACAAGAGAAGTGATCCTACTCTTACCGTCTGTTCTCAATTTCGAGGAAAGTGCAACAAATTACATGCAGCCTTACATTTTTTTACTGGCTCGGATCATTTAATTTGAATGCAAATAAGTTGTTCTCACAGTAGTCTGCTTGTCTTCTCTGCAAGTTGAATTGGACCAGGTGTGGCAACAGTGGTAGCGAGTTGGGTGATGTAATAATGTTGCTCATCACCCAGTACCTACCGAGCGCAAATGGGAATATCTGTGGAAAAGAAACTATTATGATTACATTAAAAGGGAGCTAACTAGATGATAATAGGAGGGGAACAAGATTAGCTTTTTTCTCGAAGAAAATTAACTCTACCTGAAAAAAAGTTGGTGGAACCAATGGCGAAAGATAATTTAACGGAAGCCTTGATCTGCATAAATGTTATTCCAATCTAGTGCAGAGCAGACTAATATTTTTTGAAGAAAAAAGGTTTAATATGGTTTCAGGCATGTACTCTACCTCTGCACCCATATCATACAAAAAGAAGCCGTCATTATGTTGTTAGCGCTATTTTGCGTCTTATTAATTCTACCAACATCAGCTGGTAATTTGTTCTAATCTCTTCCGAGACACAATATAATTAAAGTGGAAATCAAGAGGGAAACCTGGAGTGAACATCCCAAGAAAATCTTATTACATGGTTCGTTATTTAAGTTCGCGTTAATTGTAAAAATGCCTGCTGATTTCAATTTTTTCGGGTGATCATCATTGACCAAAAATTGGAGATGTGAAAAGCGAAAAAGCGGCTCATATCAAGTCGTGCAATGCTGTTAAGCAGGTTTACATCATCCCCCGAAAATAATACAATACACCCACTGTACACTACTAAACGTGTTTCGCTTAAATACTTTTCAACTTATCAAATGTAATTACTCCTGAAAGATACTTTTAATCCACTTATCTATATTCGGCTTTGGTTATAGAACACAGTTAAAAAGATTTCTTAGGTAGAATTTTACATCTTCTACCTGAACAGAGTTCCAGAGAAGAGTGTGATTTTCTTTGTTTCAAGTGGGCTCAGAAAAGTTAATCGGTCCACTTTGCATAAAAACCACAAGCAGTAATGATGATGATGGTCCAGTTGCGATATTTCGTGTAAAAATAAGTTTTTCTGGCTCCCAAGAAGTTCCGACAAGGTGCGAAACATGTTTATTATCAGCACTATAATTGACAGGTTGAGCTACTCTTAGCATACGCTTTACAGGTTTGAAGCTAGCAGCTTCAGTGGAAATCAAAAGTGTTGAAGTGTACGAGGAGCAAATGTGAACCCGATTTGAAACGTTTAATAGCGGCCAAGTTCACGATCATAAAAATTTGCTATTCATTCCATGTATTATTTTGTAAAAATTCTCACCAGGGTAGTAGATGATCATTTTATACAGGGTGCAGAGAAGGTATCTGTCTGGTGAAAGAATAGAAAAAAAATTGTATTCGGTAGGGATAATGTAATATCTGTCTTCCTAAATTAGAATTGATTACTTGCGCTTACGTTATACTTTGAAAGGCGTAATCTATCATGTTCCCTTCAATTTTGACATTTCACCTTGTAATTATAATGATTTGCAATAAATTATTGCCGCACTTGGGGAACAAGCACAAGCATTAAAAATGATTATGGCCATGTCTGTCGATTGTCGATTCCGTGTCTTTCGCTAAACAATAAACTGAAACTGGTGCAGAAGCAACACGGAAAAGTTATGTACATGCTAATGTCTCCGATTATGGACTATTCAGATACTTTCGAATTTGAACCAAAGTGCAAAAGGAAAAACTCACAGATGAATGGCAGATGGTAATCTTGTTTAAGAATTTTTGCAACAAATTTAACTACTTGAAATAGGTATACATCTTATCTTATCTTGAAGACTTTCAGACACGCATATGCAGAAAATAGGCACCTATACGGGGGCATTGGTAAACAACCTTTCCTACCGACTTACCCACAGATCCCTCATGAGTCAATCAATTAATTCCGATATTAGGTATGTTTGCGTTTCAATAGACTTGATGAAGCGTCGATTGCAATTGTTGCGGTGCAACTTTCAATAGTTGATGTTTTCCGGATTACAACTGCTGAAAAGAAAGTTGAGAAAAAAAGCGTTTTGTAACCGGCATGCTCTTCGTAAAAAAGCAGGGTAGTACCTAATATAAATTCCATTCTAATTTAAAATGGATTGCTAGAGCAAAATGTATGAAGATATACGGGTAGTTTCCTTTACCGTTATCCAACTACTTAATTTTCAAGGATAAATAGACGCCAAATTGGTACCTAGATCTAGCACAGAAACGAGTGGCAATCAACTCAAAAGTAGCCCAAGTAGCTCAAGTAGCAAGCAAATAAAGCAGACGAGTATACTCAAGACAGTACGGGAACGTATATTTACATTTAAGTAGGTATCTTCTCATTTTGATCCATGAGTGATTGCTCCAAGATCCAGTGCCTGTATCTAAATGTGTAATTTTTTACTGTTATTATGCTGGCACATTTGTATTTGTATAAAAGCTGGAGAGACGGGATTCCTCAGAGGACATAAAGCATATCAGTAAGAGCGGAGTATGAACTTGTTCGGATTCCCCCACATGCATATATAGGAATATTTTTTTACAATGGGTACGTGGGTATCTAAATGACCCCTTTCATCTACAGTCAATTTTGATTACCCTTGATTGGGAGAGCTGGTGCCGAGCGAGAATTTTTTGTCTGATTCCACTTTCCACTGGACCGACCAACCCGCAATAAAAATTGAGTTGGCTTGTCTATTTCTGTCTTGGGAGTTTTTCAAGTAGGGATAAAAATGAGGAGACAACCAGGCAGATAAATTACAGGAGTCACTGTTTTTGCCTATTATGGGTCCTTGATTGCCATGATTTCACTTTTTCCAAGAGAAGTCTGATTGAGATGCACGGAAATAGCAGAAGTCAAAGGGTTATGAAGAAGAGAGAAAAATATATCTATTTTTAGTTTATGCTGGAATAAAATGGAGACGGCTACTGAAACTTTTCATCGAGTGTTTGCTTTCAAGTTTCAACTTTAAAGAAAAATTCTTGAACAGTGCTACTGCCACTAGCGTAGCGTTTATCGGCATGCAAGAGACAAAAAAGTCAGACAGCCGTTGCGTTGCCACCACCAAATAAACTCTAGTTGGAGGGTATAGACGGTCAACCCCACTTTTTTTTGAGGAAAACGAGGTCGTTGATGAGCTGAGCCTTTTCTTTGTGGGAGATAGTTTGATAGTCAAATGGTGGCAGCTCAATGAAAGGCACTTTGACGTGTGACATGACAAAACAGAAGCGTTCAGAAACATAAAAAACGAGTGAATAAGACTTTGCAAATGAACAATGTACTTTTATTGGGATCATCCTGCTCAAATGAATGACTGAATTCACTCCCAGAGAATCTAATTAACTAGTTGGAAATCTATTATCTCCTTGTTAATCTCAATGTCCTTTTTGTACTTCTGAGTAACTAGAAATTTACTCAGAGCACAATGGAACAGAAAAAAAAGTGTTGCGCCACTTATTGGACTTGACACCTGGCATTCTACCTTCAATAACATATTCCAGCCTACGCACCAAACAAAAAGAAATGAGAAGAAGTGCGTACAATTTACTTTTTTTACTTAAAGGCTTAAAGGTTTTCTCAAAGGATTTTTTTGCCACTTATTACACTGAATGATAAACTGAATTAAAACGTGGAAAGAAAACCATTTCAGAAAGAGAATTAGTCCGTCCAGTCAAACTGGATCTTCCACATTTACGAAAGGAAGGCGAAGGCGGTTACGGTCAACAGTGTAAATGCAGGATTCACGGTGATCGTCCTCCGGTAATTAAAAAAGCATGCACAAGTGTATGGCAGCTCACACGCTACCGTGATGTCGTCTTCCTTGTGGGCAGGACACCAACCCTAAGGTGAGGTCGTTAGAGTGTAAATGAAAAAAAAATTGACTGTTTAAGTAAACTGACTAAAAAACTAAACTGGATTAAAATTTCGACCAGAAATTGTCATAATTTCTACTTTAAGGGCATCCAAAATTCTTGTCTAACAATGCCCCAAAAACAAATCTGCAATTATGTTATTAAGATCCTAATCAATTTTCCACTAGAGTCATACCTACGCTACCGTGATGTCGTCTTCCTTGTGGGCAGGACACCAACCCTAAGGTGAGGTCGTTAGAGAAATGAAAAAAATTGACTGTTTAGGTAAACTTACTAAAAGACTAAACTGGATTATCATACATAAGGCAGAAATCTGATTTTTCGAACAGAAATTGTCATAATAGTAACAACTTTCTACTTTAAGGGCATCCAAAAATCTTGTCTAACAATGCCCCAAAAACAAATCTGCAATTATGTTATTAAGATCCTAATCAATTTTCCACTAGAGTCATACCAAAGTAGGTATTTGTGTTGTGGGAAGGGTCCGCAAAAGTAAATCAAATGTGGGGCTGCAAAATACAAAAAACTTTGAAAAACTAAAAAATTGGGGCTGATTTTCTGCACGTAGCTTTTGGGAGGCTTTCTTTTTTTTCCTATTCTACCCGTATCAAAATTACGTGACAGTGTCGTGAGCTGAGAATTCATGCTGCTGTCATGCCCCACCGGTAAAAAAAATCTGTTTCGTTGGTGTTTAATGGCATGCCCTATTACGTTGCTTTTGATATTCACGAAGCTACTCCAAAACGTAGTATCATTACTGAAGGTTAATCATGTAAAAGGAGGGAGCATGGCAGTTATAAATATGCATTTCGTAAGGACTGATTTTTTTTGCAGGCTAAAAAGCTCGCACATGAAAAGTAGAGTCAATAACTATGAAATGAATTACCAACAAAAATGTTTTTTAGGTGTTCAGGACACCAGACCAGGGGATTATGTGCGCGGAGAGAAAGAATCTGCTGCATCCCAAAGAGATCAGAAGTGCTGATAATACTAAAAAATTTCTCCCAATATTTACGAGCCTGACCCGGCAATCAGTTAGCATGATCGTTGATACATTGAAGTGGAAGACAATTTATTGATCATTTGTGTGCAAATTTTTGATTGGGGGTGTGGAAAAAGGTTGAATTTCATGGGAGGTCCGATCGTTGGCTAATAATCTTGCGCATCAATAATGTGTTATTTTAGCATTTTCTCAAGTCCACTTTAGAATCTCATTACAACAAGTTCATAAACAATTTTTTTTTCATTCCCTTTAGTCATAGCTCCTTGCCCTGGTATATATGAGGCAGATAGTCACACAAAAGCAGACTTAGCTCGTTAATGTGCTCATCGCACTATAGGCACAGAGTATACAAAAGCTGCGAGTTAACTTCATGCAAAAACAATTACCTAGTCCGTCGACTGACTACACAGCAACACCAAGTGCTGATAATTGAACAAGTAGTAATCATTCTCGACATTTAGCATTCGTTAGCTGAGTGGCGAGCACATTAGGACTTCTATTAAAATTGGTTAGTTTCCCATTTTTCATAAAATTGCGTTTTCTACTTAGGCTGAAGGAGATTTTTCTCTTGGACTGCTGCTACCTACATGGACGACGTATAAAAAGTACAGAGAGTGTACACTGCACTTTATGATGATAATGGGTCATGTCGTGCCTGTCGAAAAAGCAGCAAGCAAAACTATATTATTACAGGTTTCACAGTAAAATTTATAATCCAGATCACTCACTTCAAAAAATTTGATGATGAATGAGGAATGAATATTGGCACCCGTGGCTGTTCTCTTTTCTCCTCGTAACAAGGGAAATGACCTTTTTGCTACCTCGCTTATTTCGCCTATACCCAATATACCCTTTTTCTCTAACTCCCCATTAACTTTTTTTTTCTAGTAGACGGAGAGTGGAAACAAATTTATTCACATTAAAATATTGTCTATTATATGGCTATCTGTCTTTTTTCGCTTAACATTTGAATTAATTCCTTCCCCTTAG
>JAHZND010004265.1:0-12005 GCA_027744115.1 Acrocyrtus sp. NNG-2020 | reverse complement strand
TAGCAAATGATCTCTTTACGACTTACCCGAAAGTTCCAAATTCTCGACGTCCCGAAGAATTTAATCAGCTGCAGCCTGTGACATGTGCTGTTTGATTGTTACATCAAAACTGGAAACTGTGCAACTTTAAATTGTGCGTGTCAAGTCAGAAATATTTGTATGGGTAGAGGAAAAGTTGGGAATTTACACACTTCACGTTACCATTAGATTATTATTTTGTGATATAACTACATTTTATAGATCAGAGATAAGTAAATTCGGCGTTTTGTTTACTGTCTGCGAAAGCTGTGCGCATAATGCGTTTCACTAAAACTTAATAAATTGTCAACTGGAATTATTGGTGACAGGGAGTAAAAAAGCTTTTTTCCTGATCTCACATGCTCTATAAAATAATGCACTTTTTTTTCGAACTCGGCACTAAACCTGCTGTTAATACTTTACTCAGCTGTGTCGGGGATCTATTCCTCCTCGCGAAATTAGTGTTATCAGGTAGCAGCAGTGAGCACTCACTCTAATCCGCTACTATTTATCTAGTTATCGCATTGTCCGGCTCGCATCGCATAAAAATTCCTTGCACTTTCAGAGAAATATCCGCAGTTTCGTCCTGCCTGATCATGATCGCCACACCACACCATGATGAAGATCTCACTATCAGCAGAGCAGCCAGCAGAACCAGACGACAGACATGCAAAACTTGCATGCAGAGCAACTACGATTGACGATAGCAGTTCGAGATGCTGCTAGCTGCTGTGTAGGTATTTTGATTCATTTTTTGATCAATGTTGATCATTTCATGATGATCTCTGGTGTGGGACCGGGGCACACTGCACATCATCAGAGCAAAGAAATGGGACATGGTATGCCAAAGGAAGCAATTCGAGCAATGCTATTTTGGTTAACATTAGTAACATTGAGAGAGGAAAACAAATCTACAAACTCTGCTGTACTAGCTATGCTAATGCCACTATCAGTACTGAGTATGGAAGGTATGTACGGCCGGACAAGGTGTACTTTTTCTGTACTCAACTGCAGTGTATTCAATACATAGTACAGTACAGTGCAGTCAACATGACACGACCGTACCTTGCTTACGCTTGTAGTCGTCGTATTTGCCGAATGTGATACATGAACTGCATTGCATTCGTATGCATGTAATGTATAGGGTAGGTAGGTATGGTAAGGGTAGGGTACGTGTAATACTATGAAAATTGTTTTGGAGGGTGGGGAGCGCGTTGGAAAGCGTAAAACACCTTCTGCAGCAAATTTTTAGTGATTAAATCTCATCTGCTTACTACAGTGGATAAACATAACATTTTCACTTACTGTTTCACAGGTACATATTTTACCAGTCACCAGTGTTTTGTTTATTGCTCGAACCGCTGTTCACTTATCGGCCTTCAGATTTGTTCAATCCATGGGGTGCGGTTAAATTTCACTAGCTACTAGCTACAAATAGTAGTATCAATTTAGATAATTGTAGGGGTTGAGATAATTTTTACAATTTAAAGACTGATATGTCTTCAGCGTTGTGAATGGAGAATGGTCGATGCTGAAAAGTTTTGGCTAAGAATTAAATAATCAACTTCCGACAACCGGTGTCGATATGTTTGAATGTGTTGAAGTGGAGATCCGTGATCCATTTAAAAAGATAAATAAGGGAATAATAAATTGACAAAATTGAAAATCACTGTCCAAAATTCGGTGACATTTTTGAAAGTAAAATTATACCACAGAAACGTGCCATTACACTGAATAGGCTATAATTAACTTTCTGGCCTTCGTGACACCGATGCTACATTGTTTCATTGCAAGGTAAGCATAAAGGCTATTGAAACTTGAAACTGGGAACTGAAAGTTGGACAGACTTTTTATTTAAAATGGAAATGTGACTTTTTACATGGAAGCGTAATATTTTAATGCTACACCACAAGCTGCATGTAATTGAACAATTCAAGTATGCAACTAGTCTAGTTGCAGATGAACATATCCTGTCCTACTTAAATTAAAAACCACTGCCCTGCCCAACTTTAAGTTTCATATGGCTATAGTGCTTGTTCATTTCATTTTAATTAATTGTTTCCCGATGAAAAACAAACATACAAGGATTTTGTTGCTATGAACAAGGACTCGACCAATTTTGTAGTTTTCTGCTTGGTTTGATTTTATAATAAGGTGGCATTTACACGATAGCATTTTAAAAATAATACATCAAAGCGATAGTTACCTAGCAATTTACAAAATCAGCGTAAAAATATTGACGAAAAGTGAAGGTTTCTGGTTAAAATAAGTCTAGAGAGTATTTCTGCATAGTAACAGTAACGCATTGCGTAACATACTTTTGGTTTTCTTTTAGTGAGCCAGTCAGTCTACTTTCAGTGAGCAAAACAGTCTATTGTTGCCAGTTACACACAGCAGCCAAGGGATTCGACTAGTCAACATGGCAGCTAGTTTATCGACTGATATAATACTGCCAAATGCACCGCCCGATCTTCTTTTGCCAAAGCACGCGGGGTTCCTAACAAAATATGGTACTGCCAAAGATGATTATGTAAGTAAAAAATATAATACTTTTTCTTTCATCTGTTTCAATCCTTTATTACAGCAATTTTAAATTGTAATCAGGCGACAGATTAGCAAACCCAATGTCAAAAAGGCTTGGAATGTATTTAATTTTTTACTAGATTTTACTTGCTAGTTGCTAATGCTGATATCTGGTGTGGTTTTTTCCTAACAGGAGTATTGCATGACAGAATTCCTTCGGATGTCGGGAATGTATTGGGGATTAACGGCTCTGCAGTTGATGGATAGATTGGATTCTGTCCCTAAAGAAGACGTTGTGTCCTTTGTTCAAGACTGCTTTAACGAGGGAGTTGGTGGATTTTCCCCTGCCAAAGACCATGACCCTCATTTGTTATACACTTTGAGTGCGGTCCAGATTTTATCAATGTAAGGAAAGAGGAAGAAGAAATCAAAGAGTGCTGAATAAAATTGAGTACATACATACTAGAGCTGTGAAAAATTACAATACAAACATTATGTAAGGTTAAGGTTGTCCGGACTCCAGACTTCAGAGACAATAGATCTTTCAAATATATGTAGGCATCATTCTTGGCAGTCTGGATTCTGGATAATCTTCTAATTTGGAAACGGGCTCATTATCTATGCAATTTGATTTCAGCATCTTTGAAAAAAGTCACAGTTTATTTTATATAAAAATAAAAATGTTTAATTGTCATTTATCAACTGTCATATTTTTTTAGGTATAATGAATTTGAAGCTGTGGATTGCTCAAAGATAAGATGTTATCATATTATCCTTATAAGGTACCGTTATATGAAGCACAGAGACCTCGACATAAGCGAAACAATAATCAAGAAACCTAGATTTGTAATTGTAGTGACATACATGCCTGTATGGAATAATTAATATGTCAATGCCAAACAAATATTAAAATTAGTAATTGGTTTTTAATTCGTATGATGTTTTTACAGAAAAAGTTAGATGCAATTGACACGAGAAAGGCTGCCGATTTCATTCTCTCGTGTCAGAACTTTGACGGTGGGTTCGGTTCCAAGCCAGGTTCAGAATCTCATGCAGGGTTGATATACTGTGCTGTTGGGGGCTTATCGATATTAAGTAAGTTGAAGTTGGTAGTTGGTTGGTAATTTATTCGAGTATATTGTTTTTACTAGTTTTTGTCAAAGTAGAAAGTATTGGCCTTTCTTTGTCCTAACTTTCAACATTTATTCATTTTTCCTTTCACAGAGGAAATCGATAGGATTGATGGCGACGCTTTGGGGTGGTGGCTATGTGAACGACAATTGAAATCGGGTGGATTCAATGGCAGACCGGAGAAACTGCCCGACGTTTGCTACTCCTGGTGTGCAATTGCAAGCATAATTTAATCTAACCGTTTGTTGAAAAGTAATAATTTACTAAAAACCCTTTACAATTGAACTTTATCGTAGGTGGGTGTTAGCATCACTAACAATCTTGGGACGTGGTGATTGGATTGACCAGAAAGCTCTGATTAAATTCATACTCTCGTGCCAAGACGTTTCCACAGGTGGATTTGCAGACCGCCCTGGTGATGTTGCTGATCCTTTTCATACTCTGTTCGGGTTGGGGGCTCTCTCAATTCTTGGATACGAAGATGCAACAACTGTAAAGTTAAAGAAAATTAACCCGGTCTTTTGCATGAGTCAGGAGGTAATCGATTTGCTGGGATTAGAAGTACAAATACTTCCCGGGGGTGGGGCATTCTAAAATTGCAAATCTTTTCGTTCATTTTTGATCGGATGGTTTCAGCATGTTGTAATAAGAAAACAAACATTTTGTAATTTCTTCTGTACATTCTAAGCGGTTATAAAAATATACTACATAGCAAATAACAACAAGTACTCACAAACGATAAGCCGAAATTGTAAACGTAGAATGTTTCAGCGAATAGAAGTAGTCTTTTATAAGGAACTAGACAATAGGAAGGAACTCTACAAAGAGAACCAAGTAGGGATAAAAAGAAGCAAACAATAAGAAATACTTTTTAACAAAATTTATTAGTTGAACAACTAAAATTCAGTTTACAACAAAACTTAAAAAATCCGTCGTAAGAAAAAAACTTCCCCAGGGTGAACCAAATCCGACAATGAGGCTGCCTAGTTAGGAAATAAACGAGTTCTCTTTCCACTGCAATGATCTCCCCGCTGATAAGGTGGTGATGCGGTCAACAGTATCACTTATTGCAGTTATGTTATACATACCTTATCGGCACATTTTTCCATTTAAGCCTGTCGTAAGATCATCTTACTATAATAGCAGATAATCCTGCTAATAATAACCCAGTCCTATGTAACTAATTCCTGCTCACTGCTGCTCATAAAATCTGTTAACTGTTAATCTGTTTACGTAGTTTAGTTTTCAAAGATAGAGATAGAGGAGGAGAGATGTAAATGTAAATAATGTTGTTGGTAACGTAAAGTCAGTGTTTTCGGATTAGCGGACGGATTTTTTTTGCTCATTTCGCAGCTTTGGAGTTAGAAATATGCGTGTGATTCTGATTACTGTAAGTTCGTGAAAGATACTTTTTGTATTTAGCGTTATGTAATGTTATTTTATAGCAATGCTAAAAATTTATATTCATCAGATATCCGATTGATGCACGTGGGAAAACTGTGACCAACCTGTTTATAGCGTTCTTGATTATACATTACTTATTTATCACTTGTCAGCAGGTTATCACCGTGAATGCATGTATAAACATTCAACTATTCGGATATTTTCATAGGTGTCGTATATGTATATTTGTTATCTTTTTTTGAACTGAGGTTCTAAGGGAAAGTATCGGATGAGATGAGATTATGTAATTGCAGTACTTCTCTTCTAGGACAGAAAATTAGGTACCAATGTGTATTTGCAGAATGTGTAGAGTGCAAAAACTTAAATATTATGTATATAGTAGATATCTATTGTCTTCGGCAAAGGAAGAAAACTGTTGCAAAAAACGTTTTTAATCTCCAAATCTCTTACCTAGCTACTTATGTATCGAAATAGAACTAGATTACATTTGAGGCAATTTTTGATAGAGATAACCAATCCGCGACTCATTTTAGCATTGTGCTGTTTCATACTTTTCTACGATGTTTGTTTATCAAACTTTGTTGAAGTGCGTTTCATTCGTACAAGTCTTAAACATGTCTTAAATCTCTGAATAAGTTAATAAATTAAATAAAAATATATGCGTATTGGAGTTTTATAGAAAGTAAACAAGGACATCTTGTCGTTTCGGTTATGATTACAGCACAAGCAATAAGATTGATGACTTATTTACTGTAATAGCGATAACAAAAAACGCCAAGTAGTTGGATTGAAGATTGAGCATACGTTTGTGCCAAAAGAAAGTTGAGTCAATCGATCAGAAATCACTTGAATGCTTGAACTAGATGCATCCAGTCCAGCTCAAAAGGTAGAATTAGTTGGTATTGGATTGGAGGTTAGTTTCTAGTGCACTATCTAACTAGCACCTTTCATTTTAACATTTTACAGGTTAGCTTATGTGTAGGTTAGGTTAGTAGAATAACTTATAATCCCTTTTAATCCATTTTAATAATATGCTTTAATCCTTACAAGTTGTTCTAAATATTCGTTAATTCTCATATTGAGCTGATTTTTGATCGATTGACTTACACTGACACTACTTCCAATGAGCCAATAGTCAAATCCAACTGGATGCATGCAATATGAAGAGTGACCTTACATGAAGGGGGAAATTGGAAAAATTATATCACATCACATGTAATGTGATTCACATTTCTTTCGTGGTACGCCAATTAGTACTATAAAGCAAGACTGGCGCATATTCTTTGCATTGATTTTTAGAGTAATACGACTTACTTTAAAACGAAAAATAAAATACATAAACGTCAAACACAAGTTAGCACAGTTACAACTTTTCAAAAACCCAGTGGTTAATTACATCGTCCCAAAGATATAAATATAAATGTTAATATGATGTGATTATGACTATTACATTAATTATGTACTATAGTACACTTTACATCTATGTAGGGCTCGGACATCGGATATTATCTCATGCATAACAATTTTCACAGCGTCATGTATTTCCCAGAGCTTACTCAAACCCTCCTCCAATTTAAAATAAAAATTATAAAACCCAAGCGGTGTTTACACGTATGTACATAGATAAGCAACAGGAGAAAGTCTATGCATAGATAGGAAGATTTTTACTGAACGTACAAGTTGTGATTGATCGTACGCGACACTGGGACAGGGTAACACCGACGACCACTAATCAAAGGTTGTCCAGGCGGACCCAAATGAAGCATGGTCTTTACCTTTGCTTAGCGCAATTGGATTCGCCCCGGCTCCTAACTCATCTGTACTGCCCGGAGAAGTCTTTGACGCACCGCTGGGGCTAACTTCAAATGGATCGCTACCCGTAGTTAAATTCATTTGTGCGAAATAGTCTGTAAGACCGTACTCGTTGAGGAGCTCCGCGTCAGTCTTGTCGCCTTCTTCAAATACATTGTTATCTGTTAATAAATCGTACAGTGGATTCTCAAGTGTTAAGCCCAAGCCCAGCCCGTCTGGCGTATCGAGATCAATTAGATTCTCTTCAGATTTACTTAATCTAGGCTGAAGTTGTATTCCGTTAACTTGTGCGCTGATTTCATTCATTTTGGAAGCTGATGATGAACTGGAAAGCACTAAGTTGTCTTCCGAACTTCTTAACATATGATGAGAGCTTGTTGCTGAGATGCCGACCTTGCCGTCCATCATCACTGACTTAGACTCATGGGTTCGTTGGTGATGTGTGGAATGAGAACCATGACGCATGTATGACTTCGACCCTGATGGGTGACGAGAGTCAATCGCGATCGGTCTACTGGGAGGCGTTGTGGTGTGGAATTTCGAGCGAATGTCTGAGTACGCTACATGCCCTTTGTTCTTCACACTCTTTCCACTTTCCTTAATCTGTACGTTAGAAAAGAGAGGAGTAATAAACTTGAATTTTTTATACTTTCTAACTTATACCCCTTTTATTTCTGAAGCTCGTTTTCCACTTTCCTTAATCTGTACGTTAGAAAAGAGAGGAGTAATAAACTTGAATTTTTTATACTTTCTAACTTATACCCCTTTTATTTCTGAAGTTCGTTGTCACTTACCGACCGTACAGCCGATTTTAGGGCGGAGTTTTGTTTCACTGATTCTATCAAGCTTTCGCTTTCCCGTTTTACACTCATTATCACAGCTTTTCCGGCTTTCTTTATCGTTCTAAATGGACAAGTGAAGAATACATCATGATAATTTTCTCACAAATTACATACTTGTTACAAGTAAAAAGAATAATAGCTGCACAAAATGTCTACCGATTCTGGCTCTTTCCGATACCGGTGAGCACCCGTAATCCGTTTCTGCCATTTGCTCTGGAGGATCGCCAAGCCAAAGACTCCAATTCGAACTCGTCCGATTCACAGTTTCCAGATCTAATTTTTTCTACCCTTTCATCAACAAACTGCTGAAAAATTTGCAGTTTGAGAAGTTGCTTACTAATGTAATCTCTGTGGAGCGGATGAGCAAATTGGACGAACCTATTTCATCAAATGAAATTGAATGCATGGATCTGCTTTAATATAAACCGTTTTTGCAGCTCAATAAATGTGTCAAAATTCTTACATATCAGAGTCAAAAGTCTCCCCATCAGTTCTCACAGCATCTTGATAGTGGCCCATTAGCTGGGCTAAAGCTCGCAAAAAAGCTCTGGCTAAGCCATCTCCTAGAACTCTCTCTCCGGTTAAGTTTTTCCTCAGCAGGTAAACAACGTCTTCCGGCATGGAATTCAAGTCCTCTGGAAACGGAGTGGTCACAGTATCGGAATCTGCGTCAACTCTGACGATCTGACCAAGAGATTCAGAAGGAATGCGATCCCAAACGGGAAGTGGGACGCCAATTAGGAAAGGCATGGGTGCTGATAAATAATCTTGAAGTTGGAGGGATAGTACAGGTATAAATATATGCTGCCAAGACATGGGGAACAGAAACAAGTTGCACGCTACCACTAAGGAAGACAACCGGGATATCTTTTTCGATGTAACGACAACTCTCCTTTCAGCCAGGAGGGCGGCGAATAGAATTAGCATAGATTCGGTAGTTAAAGCATTGTAGAATTCACTGACATTTCTCTGAAAAAGAGATAATTAATATAGTTTAGTCAAGCTGTGACAAAGATTATAAATTGTAATTTTTAAAGTACTTTTCCACGTACATTTTCTGGAATTGACGGGAGGGATAAATCGCTAGGACATGGGCATATAAAAGGCTTCGCGTGAGTTGCAACGTAGAGGCAAGTTCCTGCCTCGGGGATTCTCGTGGAATACAAATTCTCTAGATAAGGCTTCGCATGAGTTGCAACGTAGAGGCAAGTTCCTGCCTCGGGGATTCTCGTGGAATACAAATTCTCTAGAAAGCTGGTTAGTCTGGCTTCATCATCCATTTCAGCCAAGTAGTTAAGGGCTCTGTAAAATATTTCCTGCCAAGGAAGAAACGTTAGGAAAAGGACACATGATTTGGAGCCATGTGGATGCCTGCAGTAGCCAAAAGTCCATTTGGAGTCTTCACTTGTCAGCACAAAAGTGAAAAGCTCAACGGTCTCACTGTGGAAAGAAATGAATTGGCAATTAGAAGAAAATGGTAGATCAGTTAATTAACAAATCGTATCAGGTAGTGCTTATAGATAGTTATAGTATGGATCAACGCGCTTTGCCTTGCAGTACCTGGTAGACGGGCACGGAAACGCAAACTGAGCGGCTGCTCGTAATACATCCGCTTTGTTAAAGTTTGAAGGATAAACTCTCGTAACTACTGGATTTTCTCCCCCAGCCTCATTGCGAGAATGTGCTCCGTTTGAATCCTTTCCTTCTGATCTTGCCCATGGTGCTTCGACGATTATATAGCACTCAAATAGCCTTTTGATGGCTTTTCTGTTTCTAAAATTTAAAAATATTGAAAATATCACAATTTTTGTCATAAAGCTTTGAGTTTCGATCACCAAAGGTGATACTACCAACTCTTGCTTATTGTTTCAGCGTCCATTCTCATAACCTACCTTATTCGGGAGCCCATGATGGCTTCAGGACGAACAATTAGGGAATTTACTTGTTACTACGTACACCTACACGGGAAATAAAAATGACATGTTTAGTAGAAGTCGAACATAGTTCCTGTTTCTCTGCTACATACAAGCTTGCATAGAAAGTTGCAATTGCAACCCTGGAAATAAATAGTCTAAGGTCAGGACAACCGTGACGTGGACGTGGAGACATGGATCAGGATCATGACTCATGACATGATGAAGTTATATTGGGAGGAGAAAAACGATTTGTAATCTGGTTAGTGCATCATGAGTAATCATCTCTTTCTGCAAATTTCTGTCGAACTAGAACTAGAGCAAACTTTTACCTGAAACGTTTATAGCTTACAGCATAGCAATAGCAGCAACGGCAAACTGCAGTCAAGTTTTCGATGTCATTTTAGGGCCTTTCAACACAGATACACATGATTATTTGTAATCTTATATACGCTAAAATGGGGTTCAATTTTGTCTTTTATGGCTCTTGTCATTGTCACTTGTCTGGAGGTTAGGGTTCCTTTTGAACAATGTTTAGCAATAGCAAGGATGATTCAAACAATTTCCTAATTCTTCAAGAACTGTTGCTCTTAAATATACTCACTACGCAGACCAAGGTATTGGTACATCTATGAGCTAAAATATGGCAACAATCACGAATGAGCCTCCACTCTCCACTGTCGATCGTGGAGTTAATCTTGCACCAATTTTCTCGTAAGATTTCTCCTTTGAGTTTTTGACTTGGGAAAAATAAACACACACTCTACACATTACGTATACCTAGTTAAAAAGGGCAGCAGATAATACTTAGGCTTTAGTAGTGTCCAGTCAAAAACTGCGGAAACAAAGAATGTATAAAACGAGGAAAGGCAGTGACAGGCAGGAGAAAGGGTGGAAACAGATAAATTATTGTTTTAGATAAAAACCATAACTGCGTACGAAGTGTTGATGCACTGGTGGTTGAAGATTGCTCAGAGGGTGTTGCTAATTCGGTCTCATTTAAAAAGTTCATTCTCATTTTGTCCATATCACAGACACAGCGGACTGGACTATAATGCCTATGCCAATGCTGTTGGTATATCAATCTAAACGTAGCCCGCGTCCGTCCATATAAACTTTCTGTAAAATGTATGGTTGATTACCAAATTACCCAAAATTATCATGTATATAAACAAAGGTCATTATTTGTATCATCATGACCCAACTAACATGACTGCGAATTATATAGTGAATAATAATTGTGGTGTGGAAAAATTCCGGAAATGGAATTTCTTAAATTTTTCAACAAATGCAGTTATTCAGTCGTGGAAGGTAAATTATAGGTATTAACAATTAAGCTAAGAGCTGGGGGCGGTTAGGTTTGAGTTGTATTGCCTTCTATAGTTTAACAAAGGATTAAAGATTGGTAACCTCTTTTTTCCACCCACCACGGCATTTCACCTTGAAGTCTCTCCGTCTCTCCTGGGTCACCACATATTGCAACTGGCTCCCTGCGTTCTACACGAATTTCTTTTCTGTCCCTGGTGGTACACCCACGCAAAATTGAAAACTTGAACACTACCCCAATAACTATTTTTCGCGTTTTTGTCTTTACTTGAAGTTAACAGGTACCGTGTGTTAATCCACACACCACGCCACACACATACACACTCATATAGACAAGTCGGTACACTTACTCACACTTTCCATAATCTGCACCTATTCAATGCACTTTTAATATCTCTATTGTATTCCACCGACAATTCCTTGAATATAATATTAGCAAGAAGTAATAAAGTTTAAGAAATGAATCCCTTTATATAAATTAGATGACTGACATTTCGGCGCACAGCGCTTGGCTCTATTATCAATTATTGTAGTTGGAGGGAGTTTCATTTAATGTATAACTTAATCTGACGCTGCTCGGACGGGGAATCGAAAAGTTCCCAAGCAAAGAATTCTCAGTCAAGTTATAGTACTCCTTCCTTCACATATTGTAGCGCTTCTATCATCGATCGTCATTCTCCTCAAGTTGATGAAACAAAGTGAAATTGCCCAGTGATCATTCTTTTTTTCTTTTTTTTACTTTCCATTTAAATAGCCGCAATCCGCAATTACCTAAGCGTAGTCTTAGATGGCTAATCTACTAATTTCTGGCCCAATTTAAAACAAAGGGAAAAACCGAATCTGATCTTTGTTGTATTATGCGATGGCTAAACCGACTATTACTATTATGCTCTTTTACATGGAAACTTTCCGTGACATTTAAAATTTGGTTCAAGTCCGGGTGTGGGCTGCCTTTTGGTTACAAGTTTCCATACTTGGAGTAAGGAAATCTTTAATACAGTCTGAGATTACGTAATCCCCCCGTTATTTGCTGTAC
>JAHZND010004264.1:0-13854 GCA_027744115.1 Acrocyrtus sp. NNG-2020 | reverse complement strand
CATCATCTCATCAAAGTCACGACAAAATACAAAGGAATCATCATGTGCAATGGCTGTGGTCATCATCAAGTCACTGATGTGAAAACTTTAAACTAGAGGTAAATCGCTAAATAATGTTTAAGCTGACTAAACCTTAAACCCTGAGCTGAAACTGAATTAGGCACAAAAAAAAAGTTGTGCACATTCCATTTCTGATCCTAACAATTACATTCCATTATTTAATCACAATAGCTGCTTGTTTTAGCTTGAAGTTAAGTGCTTATCTTGAGATGTCAGACTTGAACTTACGGAACAGATGAGAGGTCAAGCTTAAAAAGAATACTGAAACTAGTTACACAATCCGGCGTGATTAGATTCGCAAAATTCGCAAAATATCTTCTCTCCCTTCCCAATTTTTAATTGCGATGATGATCATGATTGAATCCACTTCCTTCCGAGCTGCTCGATTATGTAGCAGTTTCCTGTTCCTTTTTAGAGAGCTGTCCCATGTGCCTATGCATGAGCCGGAGTTAACTACAAACATGAGTACTAATGCCTAATAATTAATTACAGTTTTTGCCATCCACAAATCAGAAAAGTTCTTGCCATGCCTGACTATTTGCATAACTGACGAATTACAACAAGCAGCTTTGAGAATGAAAATCCTTTTAGCAAAAATATAATTTTCCACCTTCTTAAGAAGAGCCCCACGGCCAGTCCTGTTAGACAAGCTTAAAAATAAAATTGAACAAGAAAATTAATTTTTATGAGGGGGCCACAGCACGCTTCTTACATTGGAAATTATGTGCGCCTGTGTAACTTGGTAGGTTCCTGACAATAACAAAAGGTGTAGTCGGCCTAACCGCCATCACATCACGCACCAATCATAATAACTAGCTAACTGCAGAGGATAAGAATCGTTTGTTTACGACTCTACCAAAGCTCTAACAGTACCGGAAAGGTTTCTGATCCTCTATGCAAACAAAAGATGCTGATTGATAATCTACTGATAACGGTGATGATGATAAATGACAACCGAGAAGTAAGGGACAACTAATTGATACCAGACTGCCTTGATTGTTGATTCCTTAGCATAATGAATATCATTACTAAAACTGGTTGTGTAGAACTTCTCCTGGAGAGGAACTATTCTTCCCATTTTGCATGGAGAATTGCGGAACACGTAAGCGTGCATAGGTGATTACACACACTCATCCTGATTATTGCTTGAACCTGCCAGGACTTGCAAAAGTACCTAGATGTCTGCGAAAGTGCGAAAACTTCGTGAAACTCTCAATAGTGGGCCTGCTCGAAACTGTTTAATTGTTGACATTGACGCGGATAATATTCTGAGTTGTTGCAATTTAAAAATCTGCACATTTTAATTGGCAAACATTTCTTGACATCTGAGCCGGTTCAAGTTCAGCAAGATGACCTTGCTGAGGGTGGGGAATATGAGACACTTCATCACATTTTCCAACTCTTCCGCTACAATAAAATTTCTTATTAGTCTATTACTTCCATCGTAGAATAATCATAAGAATTAACTTGATATGAAAAATCGAATCCGACTGATAAGCTACAATTTTTTAAATGAATCAAGTGCATGCACAATGCCCAATGCACAACCGTTCCACGAGCACAATTGTCAAAAATCCTCATATTCAACACATTCTCTTCATCTCACATCGCCCCAAAATCCTCAAAAGCATCGTCCGCATCAGCTCTGCTCTCAAGCGCACCCATTTCAATTGTCCCAAGTGTGCGGTGTGGTCCTCGTCAAATTCACCTTTTTCCCAGCTTAGCTCCTTCGTGAACACAGTTTGGAAGAATTTGTTTTTCTTTCCACACTAACTTTTTTTAAAAAAAAACTTAAATATGGTAAGTTGGAGTTAATTAGAGATTACTCTGGATTACGCAGTGATTAAAATTATGTCGAGTGTAACATTTAGTTAGTTTCCGAGTGCAAAATATGTTTTAAAATTAAACTTTTTGAATATTTTTTTAGAGCACCAACAAGAAGAAGACTAGGAAGTTGAGGGGACACGTATCCCACGGTCATGGAAGAATCGGTGAGTAATTAAATAGCTGTGCAATTAAAACTGAAAGTGTCTAAAATTAAATTTTTGATGCCTACTGTTAAAACTGGCATGTGCCAATCTTGTGTTAGCTAATTAACCTTACAATTTGTTTTTTCCTTCCCAGGTAAGCACAGGAAGCACCCTGGAGGTCGTGGTAATGCCGGTGGACAGCATCATCACCGCATAAACTTTGACAAATATCATCCTGGATATTTCGGAAAGGTACGGAACAAAAGATAATGTTTTGCTTCAACTATTGTGCAGGGTGAATTACTAAAAATGCTAATGCTGCTAATTTTATTGTTTTAGTTGGGTATGAGGAATTATCACGCTCGGCCAATTAAGAAGTACTGCCCAGTCCTTAATTTGGATAAGCTGTGGACGCTAGTAAGCGAATCGACTCGACTCCAATTCAAAAATCACCCTGATGGGAAAGCTCCTGTAATCGATGTGATTCGTGCGGTAAGATTTTAGATTTATTGTCAACTGACTAAACTCAGCGAGTGAATGACAATATCTGTGAAAAGTAGTAGTATTAAATATCTGTTTTGTAATTTTTTTCAGGGATACTACAAAGTTCTAGGCAAAGGAGTCCTCCCCAAGCAACCCGTCATAGTTAAGGCAAAGTTCTTCTCCAGGAAAGCAGAGGAAAAGATTAAGAGGGCCGGCGGAGTTTGCGTTCTTCAGGCTTGAGTTGTTTATTCGTTTTATATTCCGCGGGAGCTAAATAAATGTTAACTAAAAAAATTATTTCTTTGTTCTTCGTATTCATTTTATTGATAGGCATACATCTTTTTCTCGTTCTCTCTCAATATACTGTAGTCGTAATGTCAAAATTGCATCTTCAAATCATTTTATTTCCTGATGAGATAAAAAATGAGATTTCAACAGCGACATGTACTGGACACTATTTGGTATTCATTTTCTCCCACTTTTGAAAGTTGTTGCACGTACTACCGTACTAGTAAGTTCAAAAAAGAGATGAATGAATCTGATCATCACCCTTTGATTTTGATTACCCCTTTCTACTGGAATTAGGTTGACTCTCTTGCTGTCCCCTACTAACCCATTCAATCTTAAGCATTTTATCTTCGAGTAGAAGAGATCACGATCGACATCGTAAAGAATTTCCAGAAAAAGTCTCAAGAAATGAATGTTTTATGCATGAAAAACTGTATTGGCATGTAAAAAGTAAGCATAAGTTTCATCTCGTTTCATTTTGAGAGAGCTGGTCAGAGTTGACAACTTAAACATTTAACGAGCTATTCATTCATGCGAGGGAGTTGTTTTTACCATACATTTCTTCTCGCTACTCTGCACTCGTGCACTATGCGGGATAAACACATTTGCACCGTTACATATTAAAATGACATTTTTTACAGCATGGCCCACGAGTAAATTTTGAAACTCTGTTTTGCTATGCCTATATAAATTTCATTGTTAATTTAATGCCAGTGGCATATACCTTTTTATGCAACCCAAATGCAAAGTTTTATTCGCTTCGCATCGAAATTTAGATTGCTGTGCTAACTGCATCAATGTCAATTAGGGACAATTTTTACCTTGGGTGCGTCTTGAATTTTTCTTGAATTATTTTTGGTAGGTAAATCTCGAAGCGTGCTAAGCTCCTGACGTCACACTTTTTACCTTGTACTCATTCCCACACCTGTAAAAATCAAAATATGATGATGTTCTGGCTTCATCATTCATGAGAATTGTAAAACTTTGAGCGAGCCAAACGGTTAAGAATCACGTTAGCTTTTTTTAAGACTCGCTTCAAAATCTTCACTACTGTCATTTTTAAAATGTTTAAAAAATGAAGCCATGTATAAAACCGATTAACCAACTCAATATAGATTTTCCATCTCTTTCATTTCGCTTCATTCATTTCAATTTTGAGGACGAGTGCTCACAGAATTACTCTTTCACGACAGACTACATGAAAATATTGCGCTTAAAAATGCCCTGCGGTGGTGCAATGTGCAATCATGCACTTTTCAAAGCTCATCTCGTCTTTTCAATTTGTGACACTTTCTCTTCTTCCAATAATAGCTTATTTAGCACTCCCGCTACAACAAAAGCGTCTTCTCTTTTTCTAGAAATACCAAAATAGTGACTTATCAGCATCATCATCTTCTTCCCAGCAAGCATGTTTAGGTCCTTCATCATCTTTCAATGAAAAATTCTGCTCATAAAACTCTCCATTTCTTCAAGAAAGTTTAACATACCAGCTTCAACTTAATTCTCCAATCCTCAGAAATTGAGGGTGCCTGAAAAAAGATCAAACATCAAACCCAACCTCATTCAAACCAGAAGCCCATACTATATTTTTACCCCGTTACGTAAAAACTTATTATTTTGCATGCGCTTGCCTCTTTGACAGAATTTATACTCAAAAGCGTATTGAAAAGCCAAACTCTTTCCACCTTGCATAATGTAATTCAGATACTTTCAGATCTCAACTCGACTCATTTTTTTCACAAGGAAGCTTCCCAAGACAGCAGACAGCCCAGCAATGCATAATGTATAAATGGGACTCGACTACAATTTAAATCTGAAAGTGTTTTTCTTTTAAGACTCACGTCAAAGGCATGTATTAAGGAAGCGAAGCGGAAAGACTATGAAAAATCCTTGTACACAGGCAAAGGCAAAATAAGCTCTCCTTCCATATCCCTGTAGGGAATTTTAACTCAACTCTCTATCATATCTTCTCGCGCATAGAACGACATACAGTTCAAATCCAAAATTTTTACTGAAGAAGAAGAACCAAAGAAAAATTTTTCCTTCTCGTTTATACAATATAATCCCCACATTATTAACACACTGCTTAAGCTTTTTCGCTCTAGCATCTCCTTTTTATGCACTAAAATTCAGTATCATGTCCCTGGAGATGTGACCACACAACAGAAGAGCACTAAACCATATCATAGTAGCTCTGCTCTTCTCCTCAGCAAATTTCTTACTGAAGTTGTTGCTGTGTATGTGAAATCTACACACGGGATTTTTATAACAAGTCATTTCACAGTTGGGTAAAAAGGGAAAGACTCGTCTTCGTTCATCTCGGCTAAAAAATGTAAAACTCTGATTCAGTCTTAATCCATCAACATCCGGATACTGACGTGTTGCAATAAGGAAGAATTTTTTTAGTGCGAAGTGGATTAAAAAGATTAAAACTTTAGCGTAACTTGAGCTGCTTGCCACAAGTGGATGAGACTGGAAAAAAAAGAGTTTTAATTGTGAATGAATGAGTGACTGATAAAAAAAACTACTGTCAGATTTGAGGGCAAAAAAGTGACTGAGCACGGGAACAGGGTAGGGGGAGAAAAAGGAGAATACACTCCTTTTTTTAAATTAGAGTTTTAGTTAATGACAGTTTTTTTATAGTGACAGTTTTGCACAAGTTTTCTCCGTGACAAAAATGTACGTGGCCGCTGTAGTACTTAGTTACTTCCTTTTGGGAGCAGTAACGAGCACGGTTGTAGCTGAAGACAGTGATGTTGTTAATCCAGATAGTAAGTGCAAAAATATAATTTGTACAAAAAATTTCAAATTTTTTAAGAGGCATGCTTCATTTATAATTTCACTGAAAAAAATTTCATAGAAATGTTACGTAATCAAAAAAATTTATATGCTGAGGGGTTGTATGCGCTTGTTTACCTTTTGTCTACACGAGACAGGTAGATTAGGTGGTTTAATTAAGTATTTATGTGGCCAGAAGGCAGAACAAAGTAGATTTTCATAATGTGCGCTACCCCTCCACTTTCATAACGATTTAATGCTTGCAGAGGTTTTAAGCAAAGCTCATATCGCTAAATCAATTTTTGCTACAATTTCAATTTTTTAAACGCTGATTTTAATTTTTGATTAGCCCTGCGAATTTTAACAGTTGCACGTGTCTATTTACTTTTGATATCCTCTTTTTGTCCCTGTGCAAACAAAAGCGTTACAGTTTATTTTCGTTCTGTTACTTTTTTTCACAAAGGAAGAGAAAGTTGGTACTTCACACAGATTAAATATTTTTTTTTCGCAAAATGCAGTACAAAATTGCTCCAATTTCTATTCATTAGTCCACTGCAAAGCAGTGCTTTGAGTGACTCAGCTTATTTGTGACGCTGTCAAACAAAATCGCTGAGGTTTTTCTAGGTCTCGAGGAATATCTGAAGAAAAGGCTTCAAATAATAAATTTTTATTTAGGGATCAGCTTCACAGAATGACTATCACAAAAAAGTAAATTTTCAGCGAAAATATTGGTGGCAAGGTTTGTGAATCGGATGACTTTGCAGAAAAGTTTTTGCATTTTGCATTCGTGCAAAGCAGATGCATATTCCCATATTTTTTCAACAAAAAATGTATTAAAATGTGCCAATTTATTTTGAGTGTGCTGTATAAAGCGCTCACTCATTGGAACAATTTCCCTAAAAAAGTCTCACTTTTTTTCTGCACTAGGCTGCTAAAAAAGGAAAGCTAAAAAATATTTTGTCAGCGTGGGCTCCACATAGCCAATCAACTGTAAAGTACAGTTTTAGGATCGATTTTACAAATTATCAATGCTCTGCGGTTTATAGCCGAAAATAGTCAAAGATAATGTGACAGCTATCCAACAGCGCTGCTTTTTGGCTGATTGGGAAATTATTTTTAGTTCATTCAGGAAGAAGAGCGTAACACAATTTACTAAAATAACTTGGGCATTCGATTAATTTTGCATGAAGTGACGTGGACAAAAGTCTATTGACATTTAAGAGAGAGCTGCTCCTTCTCGTCTCGTGGAGAATTTCCAGCGTTTTTGACTTTTTACGAGTGGAGCGTAATTAATTACATTTCTTAAAGAAACCAGTTGCAGCTCCCTGGTTCATTGCCTTCTTCCCTCAGGTGGTGCAAAAAAAGTTCCATGAACATGAGCACTCTGAAGAAAAATTTTTTTCCAGTAAATTAGGTTTTAATTCAATGCACGAATACTCCGAGATGAAAATGAAAAACCGGTTCTAAAAACATTTCGATTTTTTAGAGGAGTTGTATTGTAGATGAAAAATCATTGCCGAAATGTCGAGTTACCTACATAGTGCATCTGTCTATGGACAAGTCCTAAAAACAGTGATTAAGCCAAAGCAAAAAAAATGAGAGTTTGAAGCGAGTAGAGGGTAAGCAACCTCTTGTCCATTCTTCTTCCCTGCTAGAAAAACTACCTTTATCTCTTAATAGCAGCCGAAGAAAACCTCAAACCTGATTTGGTTTTTATGAAACCACAAGACCGGTGCTGAAAAAATGCTTTTCTGAAAGAACTGGCAGTATAGCCATGCCAGTCCTCTGGTGCATATCGCTTTCATGTAAAAAGTGTGGAATGGAGTATTTCGCAGCTTTTTAAAAATCGTTGTGAATAAACGTTCGTTTCTCCAGAAACTCCTACTTTCTCATTTAAAATTACTATTCATTAGCTAAAATGCATGCAACTTCACGTTCTGTTGATAAGAACTGGCACTACCAACATGCCAACATGTATGCAATTCCACACGATTTTGTTGATTTCGGTGACGGCAACAAACCAACATATTTTTTTGCACCTGTAAAGCCAACAGACAAGAAGGCATTGACTTCACCTAAAAAAGCGTAGTAGTAAATGTATGTAAAGAGCATTCGAACTAAGGAAGTACTTGAGCTAAGCTGATGAAGACTCTCCTTCCGAAAATGTCTGAGATGAAACGCCAACTTGCCTGTATTACTCAAGTGTGTAGTGGGCAGCCCAGGTTTTGTTGTCAGGTAGGCATATGAGCTCTCTGGACCATTTAGAGTCTGTCAGAACATTTTTGCTCTGTACTCATTGTTAAGTTTGAGTTAGGAGTTAAGAGCACAACAATGCTGCAGAATTAACATACATATCCGTATGTACATATCCCTGTCAGATTTCAAACAATGCAGCATTGTCTTAACATCGTTCTACCAACTAAACTCATTGGCACTCGTAAACCTCACGTACCTTTTCATTGTTGCTATCAAATGACTGACCATGAACTTGCAATTTGCTCATTAGTTCAGTAGCCGTTTCCTCGTAATCCTTACTATTAGCTATGCATCTGATTTTGCGGTGTCTGCACAAATTATAAAAATATTTTTTTTAAATTTCTCTTCATCTCATACTCACATGCGCTACAGCCTTTTTTTCAGCATTAAAAATTAAAACTGTGCGTTAATAAAAAAAAGTAGACTACTGCAAAAAAGGCGTGATATGAGCATAGACATTTAAATTAATTTTTATTCCGAGACCACCAACTACCGTAACACCTAAACAAACTTGTCACTATTTGTTCCTCGTGCTGCACTACATGTGGCGCTTAGCGTACAACTTCAAAAAAATAAAACTTGTGTAATCGCATGACTTGCATAATCGTATTTTAGGAGGAGGAGGAGAAGGAATAAAATTCTTTATGAGGGCTGAATAAGATGGCATAAAAAAGTATGACGCTTTTATGAAGGCGATGACAAGTGAAGTCGTACCTTCCGGCATGCGGAACCATTATCCTTAAAAATAGCGGTACGCCAGTTTACAGCTACGAGGATTTGATTGCCCGTGTCGCTGCTACCCGAGAGATTAGGGAGCGATCTGACAATTTGAAAATTATGTGGCGAAGAGAGGAAACGGTAATAATGAAGGGCTTTTATGTAGGATAGAGACATTTGTGGGTTATCCTATGCTCGTTTTGGTAATATGCGGGAAAAAAGTCACGTAGAGAAAAAAAGGCGTTTTTTCTGCAGATGATGTAGGATGATTTTTATTTAGTTTAATTTTTTAGCTAAATAAAGTTTTTACTGTCCCTTGCAGATTTATTAGTGCTAACAGTCGCGACAGACTGGACAGAGTCATTGCAACGCTACCTGAGAAGTGCAAAGGTGAACAAACTGAACGCCAAGGTTCTAGGACTAGGGCAAGAATGGGAAGGAGGCGAGGTCCGAACAGGTCCGGGTGGAGGACAGAAGATTAACCTAGTCAGGGCGGAGCTAGAAAATGTGGTGAAGGAGCAAGGGGACAAGGATGACCTGATTGTGATGTTTACAGATAGGTAAAGTTGAAATCTCTTATCATAAAAAAAGTCTTATCAGTTTTGTGTAACTATTTTGTAATTACTAATTACTTAATTTGTAGCTACGACGTGCTCCTGCTCGGAAACGGAGAGCAAATTCTGAAGCAGTTTAAAATGTCCAACGCCCGAGTGCTCTTCGGCGCCGAAGGATTCTGCTGGCCTGACGAGAGCTTAGCGAACGAATATCCGGAAGTCCACCGCGGCCGCCGCTATCTCAACTCGGGCGGATACATCGGCTACGCTTCAACGCTCCTGAAGCTACTCCAATCGAAGGAAATCGAAAACAAGGATGACGACCAGTTATACTTTACCAAACTTTTCTTGGACGAGAGCGTGAGGACAGCACTTAAAATCAAGTTGGACACGAAATCCAGCATCTTCCACAATCTTAACGGGGCCTCTGCTGAACTGGAAATGTGAGCAAGGCTTATCCAATATTTTCCAGTTTCCCTCTTGTAAAAAGAAACTCTGCTTAATCGTTAACGTTTTTTCCCTCCAGGCGATTTGTCAACGGCGCAGCAACGCTGGCAAACACTCAGCAAAACACAAATCCTCTCGTCCTTCACGGTAATGGCCCTACCAAGCACATTCTCAACTCATTCGGGAACTATTTGGCAAACAACTGGAACGAGGAGAGCGGCTGTGCTTCATGCTGGGAGGATATGATTTCACTCACTGAAATTGGGGTAAGTGCTTTAAAAATGATGAGATGGCATATAAGCCAAAGAGCTCCGAGGCAAGTTTATAAGCTGAGATTAACCTTCATTTCTTAAATGTACGCTCCAGGACGAGAACAAACTTCCAACAGTTCTCGTGGGAGTGTTCATCGAAAAGCCTATTCCATTTATGGAGGAGTTTTTTGCCAAAATCCACAACATCGACTATCCCAAGAAGCGAGTTCACTTGTTTGTCCATAATGACGTGAGCCAACATTAACTTACTACGATTATTAATGATGTTTGCTGATTTTAGTCAAGTACTGGCAATTAAACATTTAAACATTTCTTGCAGGCCACCTACCATGAGAAGCTCGTGGGAGAGTTTATCGCAAACTACAGCTCGGAATATGCCAGCGTTAAAACCATCCTTCCCTCCGACAACACCAAGTTTTAAATTTCTTGCAGGCCACCTACCATGAGAAGCTCGTGGGAGAGTTTATCGCAAACTACAGCTCGGAATATGCCAGCGTTAAAACCATCCTTCCCTCCGACAACACCAAGGAATGGCACGCCAGGAACCTTGCAGTGTAAATTAAATCTACTTATAATTAATCCTCACATTTTATTTCCGAAACTCATTTTAATTTCTTTTTCCTCCATATAGAGACTTGGCGCTAAAGAAAAAGTCGTGAAAGGCGACAGAAGGTAAACTTATATGAATTCTGACATTTTTTTAGCTTAATTACATCGGGAAAAAGAGCACAACGAACATATAGTTTTGATAAGTATTTTATTTCCAAAAAAATCCATATAGGCATAAAACTCAGGTTTGAAGTTAAAAAACCCACCTCCCTTTTTATTCATAGTCGTACGGCTTAAAAAAACTAAATTCAAGTGAAATATTCCCGTGGGCTTGCATGCACATAAATATTTGTTAGGTACTAGCTCGAGGCTTTTTTTTTGCTCTACTCTCACTCATTACAAATATATTTTTGCGCTGGAATATTACTTAAAATATTAAACTGGAGAGTTTTGGAGAGGACTAATTTTATATGGCCATATAGGCCTTTAAAAAAATTCCTTTCCAACATTTCCAATCACTCTTAAAAAAGTAGTGGTGGGAAATATATGGAGGGTATAGTAGCATAGGCATAATTAATGGCATCTGACGTATTAATTATTGTGTAGTGTGCGTCAAGAAGAAGGCAAAAGCGTTGTGTGGAAAAATGTGTGGCGTGAGCCCATTTATAAAATATTATGAGTTCAGTTCTCCTTCAAAAAAATAAAATTTGGTGGAGAAATTAATGCCTCGGGATTTTTTTTTCGAGTTGGCAGACTTTCATACAGAATTTTTTTATGATATTTTTTTACAAAGTAGGCTAACTATAGTTAGGTAATTACTAGAAAGAGACTATAACTTCCCATCGTATTAATACTTAGATCACTGAGCTATATATTACGGTATAGGAACAAATGGTAAAAAGTAAAACTATTCGAGTTGTAGTGTAGTAAATATAATTTTTTTCTATAGTTAATTATCGGTAGAGGTAAAATTGTCAGGTTTTGAGGGATTGACTGGCGATGATGAGATGTAATATGATATGTGGATTTGTTGCATGAGAGCCAGCTCTTTAAAAAGGTTATCCTTCCGGAAATAGAAATTGAGAGCTTTTTAGTCAAAGTTGGTGACAAAGTCAGTTCTGAACATTTTCTTGTCCACGGCATACTTGTTGTCTGCATAGCACTCGTAGATGCCCGCATCCATTTGCGTTGCAGGGTCGATCTCCATCTTTGACTTGATCCAGTTCTCCTTCAAATGCCATTCGTGGATCTGCAAAGTTTATTAGAGAGGCTCATTTAAGCATAAAAGTTCCTTTTAAAGAATTGCTTCGCAGACATTTATCGTTTTACCTGTAGATTGTGATGTGCGTAAAGCTCAATTCCATCCTTAAACCAGGTAATGTGCGGCACCGGAGTCCCTTTTGCCTCACAAATGAAGCTAATTTTGTGGCCGAGAATGTACTCGAGGTCGAAATGCGAGTATTTCTCAATTCGAGCTCCCTGAAAATAAGAAATCAGTCCACTCAAAGTGTCACTAGTAAAAAGCAGAAGTCTACAAAATTTTCCAATTAAACTATTTTATTCTTACCTTATCGTTACCGTAGTACGATTTAGTTTCTGGATCCCGCCATTTGCCCCCGAGAGGAACTCTGTTTCCAAATCCACCTTTTCCCTTCCCTTTAGTACGCCCCTAAAAAAATTTCCCAAAAGCACATTTTAAAAACCACGAAATTTAACTGCCACTTTATTCCAAAAGTATAAAATAATTATTACTTTTCTGGCAAGGGACCCATCTGTCAGGATCAAGATCACAAACACACTCGCAAATAATATTACAGTGGACTTCATCACTGCCGAATTAATAAATTTGTATCCAACTCAAAGTCTCTTTTACAACTGAGATTTTTTTCCGAGAAAGTCCCGCACTAAACTCCCATGAAAAGAATAAAACTGAGGAGTCCGATGATGAATGAGCTTACTTTCTTCGTAGCACGCTCTATCCGCCCGTTTTCCAAAATGCAGCTTTGCTTTCTCTCCTTTCCAACTATGAAAATGCTTTTTCCCGCACCTTCCTCTTCCTCCAGCCGAAATATCTTCCCTCAGCAGTTCCAGAGACTAAAAAAAGACTTTTTTCTTTTCTTGAGGTTAACGAAAGTCGGGGAGAAATCTAGGCAGTCCTTTTGTGGGACATGTAAAAAAAATAAGTTTTAACACCGAAAAGAAATCACAGCAGCTCTATTTGCACTATCACATCACCTCCACCTCCAATAAGCTCCATATACTCCCACTACTTTTTATTCTCTCCCCTTCTCTTGTCTCTCTCTCTCTCTCTCTCTCTCTCTCTCTAATATTTTCTTTTTCGCTTTTTCTCCCTTTTCTCTTCCTGAGTAAAAAAAGTGAAAAATCAGCAAAAAAAGGAAATGGAGGGACGAGTCTTTTTTCCTCCCGTAAACATATATCTCCCAACGGCCCAATGGTACAATTTCCTTTTTTCTTATTTTCTGAATGACTTTGAGTGGAAGTGCTTTATCGCTGGAGAAGAAGAAAAAACTGAAAGGAAAAAATGCTCAGAGCTCCACACACTCCTCCGTCTTGACTTTCCTCCTTACTCCACTTGAATGCAAAACAGAAAAGTTGAAGAAAAAAAGGAGTCGCAGTCGGCACAAGTAAAAAAAATGTATTACCACTTGAAACTAAAATGTATTAGCAGCCACCAGCCACCTTTTTTTCAAAGAACAAAGCACTCCAAAAATTGCCTTCACTTCACTCTCCTTTAGCTCTCTGGTGGAAGCCGGGATCGATTTTTTTTATTCTCGAAGGGAAATGGAAACGGACATATTTGTCCTACACTATTTTTTACATTTCGTGTTTGCAAATTTTTTTTTCGACTGGAAAAGAAAAAAAATAGGAAGGAGATGGAGATCTATGTTTTGCGTGCTCCAACTTTGTCTTCTTTTTTTAAACTGCTTTTTTATGCACCGACTTGGTAATTATAGGCGAGTAGGTGGAATGCGGTTTCCATACGATGCGAATTGCGATATGGCTTCAAGATTTTATTTGCTGCTGAGTCTGACTCTCCAAAAAAAATTGTAATGACATTATTAGGCTGACATATGAAAAGGGTATTTATTGTGCTAGCTGAGAAGCGAGCTGACAAGAACATGTGTAAAAAAAATAGTGAGTGCAACACTGTTTGCCGTGCACTCGGCTAACTAAGCTGATGATGAATGGGACAATAAAAATGTCACATGAAATTATTGGTCAGTTACGCAAGAGCGCAAAAAATAAGGAGCGAGCGTAACAATAAATTTTTCCCAAGTGCATTAAAAACAAAAAAGGACGGGCGACGGGCTTATTTGTACCTAGATTGATTTGATAGTGCAAGGACAAGGAAAAAAAGGCAAAGCTTTTTTAGTAGCAGACCGGAACTAAAATTAAATGGAGTAGAAAAAGGAGAATGAATGCATATATGGAATAATTTTTTTATTTTTGGATTGTTTT
>JAHZND010004263.1:0-30279 GCA_027744115.1 Acrocyrtus sp. NNG-2020 | reverse complement strand
TTTCTAATTAGACATGCACAAACCATTTGTAATTACCTAAACTGAAAGATTTCATTCATAAACGAATGCACCTGGTACTCACACTGAAACTGAAAATAGATGAGCAATTGTAGTCTCAAGCTACATCACATTTTTTTATGTCGATGCTTGAAGTCACTGACGAAAGGCCGGCTTTCCTTAAGTTCTTCAACTAAATCGCAGAACTGAAATTGGCCAGGAAGAACTGAAAATACCTTTAAAAATGGAAGGGGCGTGATCTACTATCCTATCAAAATAAAAGTGATTTATGCAGATTTCCGCGTCCTTTCTGCCCATGGAGCGTTTACTACTGACAAAAGGCGATACTAATCGCGGAATTTGTTAAGGCGATTAAACCAGGCTCATTAGCCTAACTCAGAAAGCCATTGTACATTGTATGCCTACTCAGAACGAAAATCAGATAGTTATTTTTCTTTCAAATTAAATCAAAATATCTTCTCAAAATAGCCCTTTTGCTTTAAAAAAACAAACGAAAACTTTTAAAGCAAAAACGTTCTTTGAGTCTCAGCCCAGCAACTAGCAATGTAATGTTCTTATTTTCAGAACTTGTCAAATAGAACACCCCAAAATTACAAAAAGAAACATTGCCACCATAAACGTGTACAGAAGAAGACAACCATAAGTATTATCAAATCAAGACCATCCTCTAGCATTACATAATTGAAAGGCACCGAAAAGCTCTTTTTTTATTTCGAAAGCCACCTATTTAATGTTTTGAGTTCCCGCAATGGCTAACAGCGGCGTCATTTTAAAATGTTGCTAGGCTTGTTATTTTTTGTACATTAAATAATTTAAAATTCTTGCTGACTAACTGACTATAATCATAATAAGGTTTGGCAAGTGTATAGATTTTTTTTCAAATTACAATCGATGAAAGTCCAAGTACGTAGGTATTTTACTTCCACGACAGAATTTCTACGACAAACTATTTCCATCAAAATAAGTTGCTTGTTCAGCGACGCCTTTTCCTTGTATCTCGATCTGAACATCTTATCTTTGAGCAATTAGGTCAAATGTGTAGTGTGTAATTATATTAATAGTTACCCCCAAAGAATGTTTATAGTTCAGTTGAAATTCGATCTCCTTTGCGTCAACATTTTACTAGACGACGCTGATTTCCTGACTGTTATAGTGTAAAAAAAAATTCGCATATTTTCCATAAGCGATCTTCACTCTCCACACTTTACTGCTACGAGAAAAATGGGAACCACCAGCCTAGTCATAAGACATGTTCTTAATCTTGGCCACCGCTGTAAGATTTTGCCTTTCTCTTTAACAGATCAAAACCATTGGACCTCAACACGAAGGGAAACATGTCGCAGCAGACATAAGCGAAGTGTCCTAACGGTGCACTTCTTGCTTTTCATTGGAGTATGTTTACCTTCTTTGGAGATATTTCATCTGAAACGGGAATTGAAATTTCTGCCTCATTCTGAGCAGTTACTCATTCCAGCCGTATACAACAGCTTCGTCCTAATCTGCAGGTCGGCTACGCTTGCATATTCTTTGGTACTGCATTCCAATTCTTTGAGAATTGTGCAGATGCTTAATTGCATAACGCAGTCATCTCAGATGAGCAATCGGACTTGTGAAGGACAAAATGACACCAAATTTGCAGTGGGGCTTATGATTTTCTTAATTGCATTGTTCAGTGTAGCTTGCGTAGGCTCACCATCAATGGCCTTGTATGATCCTTGCCTTCAGCCCTATTTCCAAGGATACTTTGAGCACTGCACACAGTCCCCGTTTCATTGGAGGCTGCTATTTTACAGTACTGACATTTTATTATCGTTTTTAACCGGAATGTTGGGGACTGGAGCGGCTGCGGTCTTCATTCCTGCTGTTTATCATTTTCATCAACTTGCAAGGCAGGTGAACTCACTGGTTAAGGAAAGTCATTTTGGCCACGGACTGATGAAAAATAGGTTGGCTTGTGCCCTCGCGTACAGAAAATTGCAAATATTTGAAATCACTGTAAATTCAGCTTTACAGAATGGCCTAATTCCAGTGATTAATGTGTGTGGAACCCTGGTCATAATTGCGCTTGTGTGCGCGATCCTCATGTTGGGGGACTCAGTAGGAAAAAGTGCTTTTGCTTGTGTGGGTGGCACATTTTTTACCATCTTTCTGTTCGGAGCGTTGTCAACTGAGTTTGGGAGCAGGCCCATTTTGATATCAAACAAAAGTCTGCGAAAATTTAGAGCTAGGTCGTCCTGCACTTTGGACTGCTGTAAGTGGACTCGATGTTTTCTTAGATCTTGTAAAAAAGTTGCGCTACGAGTAGGTCCGTTTCACCAGCTCGACAGGGGAAGAGGTCCAGCAATTCTTAAGTTCTGCTTGCAAAGGGCACTCTTTATTACTGTAAACTCAAGAGCAGAGCATGCACGCTGAAATAAAATTATCCAAAGTACTGTAATTGTCTTAGGTAGCCATGACTTAGCCGTCATTGCAGTCTCACCATTTGATCAACATCCAATTTTACTTTTAGACTTAATTTATACCTATTTTAATTTTGTGGTAGAACTAGAACTTACTTAAGTTTTTAGTTAGTGAATAATTTTGTTAAATATTGGACTATTGGACATACATCGTATCATTTTGCCCGGCATATAGAAGTTCTGAATAAACAATAATGTCTTATTTATCCATTCTTAAAACTTCTTCAAAATCTTAAAAAACTACTTAGATGGAGGTTTTCTCATAAGAGCACTGCCTATTACAAGTAGGTGTTACAATTTAACGGAAATCAAATTATGTTTTCATAAACGTAGCATGTCATCATATATATTTTGGTTTCATATAATTAACATTATTTCAATAAAACTTTTTAATAGGAATCTGGTATTCGTTTCGTGTTCTTAGCAGACCAAATTATTTTTCCATCTTTATCAGTAATTTCTTAAATTTCATATTCATATGGAAGTCCGTTTATTTCGACCAACTATGGGTGCCAAAGCAGCTTTGGCAAAGCTGTTAAGTAATTTATTGGCTTTTAAGTAGCGGAAGGAAATTCGTGTAGAATTAACGAGCTCACGAAACAAAATAATTGCTCTCATAATGGGATTTGTAACATTTCGAGTCTGGCTGAAAGGCTCATTTTGTGCTAAATGGTTCAAATGAGATGTGACATGGTGAATTTATAGTCCAGCTATTGCATAGTTAAGTGATATCATTAAAAAAGCATACTTTTGTGTATGCCATTCAACAAATATGATTCTCCAAATCACAATTTTTGCCACCTTTTTTCTTCAACTGTTTCCTGTGATTTCTCTACAGTCACTAGTCAGTATTCAGACTGCTACTAAAAATCCAATCTTAAAAAGAATTAGTAAAGAAATGTACGCCGACTGGGGAAATCTTTCCGGTAATTTACTAGACTTTTTGGAATGGGAATTTTTTTCTAAAAATTGTGACTTCAGCGGGCAGCTTGTTATACTCACAAATTTTATGAGTATAGACCTAGCTAACATTCATTTCCCACTGGTCATTCGCAAACCCATTCTCGCGTATATTTAGTGCTCCCCACAGGCCAGGCCAAGCCGGTTTTTTCAGGCCAGGCTTTTTTGGCTTCAGGCCAGGCCAGGCTTATCAAAACCTCTTCTCAGGCCGAATTTGCCGGCTTGACTTGGCCTGGCCTGGCAAAACCGATCGAAATGCATTTTGACCACATACTTGTTCCAAGTTCCAAGTTGCCATTCAAAGTGTTAGGTTTCTTTTGGTATATAATTTTTGCGTGTGCGACTATCGGTTCAGGCGTACCATAAATTTTGAACTAATAAATTGCCCTGGATTTATCCGTAGAATAATAAATTATATACTACTGGCCAAATTCCCATTGGCGATATAGGCGTCAGGCAAATTTTTGATCCTAAATTATTGTAGGTACTTGCAGGTACCATTGGCATTGGCGATGCAGTAGCCAGGCAATGGTGGATCCTAAAAAAGAAGCCACTATGTATGTACACAGACATCGACGACCGTAGAAATTAATTCATGGGCCGAGGTCGTCAAACCAGCATTCTACGACCAGAAGTCTTCAAAAAAGAAGTCGAATTGGAATTTTGGTTAGATTTGACCAAAAAGTGGTGGGCACCCGTTGGTAAAATCCAACCGAGCTATGCGATGAAGGATACAGTGCGTGGCGCTCTGCACTGCACTGGTGCTGATGAACAGTAGCAGCAAAAATCAAGCTTGGTTCTTAGATTGGTATAACGCATTTCAATCTCCTGTGTTCAGCCGTCGAGGCATAGCAGACAATTAGCCGAAACTCACAGAGTGCATATAAAGTACTTAAATCCAGTAAAATCGCTAACATTTGTGATTTGGCAACTGTTCAATGTAATACTACTGCATATTACAAACAATACGCAGTTGCCTAATGCTAAAAAAGTTATATCACATCGTGTGTGTAGTGTGTTGGTGGTTTGGGGAGAAGTAGTGTGCGTAGCGTATGTGTTGTTGTGTGTGGTGTGGGGGAGAATGGGATTGATTCATTAAGTTTTTTACTTGTGGGAACTTATTATGAGAAGTAAAGTGAACGGGTCCTATAATCTCGTGTCATCCTTACTTCGGCATTTAGCCACATAGTGCGTGTTTTCGTTGGACTGACTGCAGTTTGCGAATAAAATCCTTTTACAAATTGTCAATTACTAAGTTTTTACTGTGCTCCTGGTACACATTCAGTTGACAGCACTTCTTTTTGTGATTTTTAGATACGTATCGCGTCCCGTGAAGGTTATCCAATGCACTTTCTTTGTTTACTAACAGTTTTAATTGTGTGTTGATGAGGGTGCGGGTAAAGAAGTGATGGGCAATAGTAAAGAAGGGTCCTTTGCTAAATGATATTAGAAATCGCAATATAAGTTTTGGGAATTTTGAAGATGAGTTTGCTTAAAGTGATTAGGTTAACTTATGTTAGTGTCAAAATGATATCAGTGACAGTTACGGTTAGTGCTAGGCTAGAATTAATTTTTTTAGCAACAATGTGGTTTTGATTAGCATTTTTGGTTCCTAATAGCAAAGACTTGCTCTTTGCTATTTTTGCCCTCCACTTCTTAACCCTGACCAGTAATTTTTGCTTTAAGCTTTGACACCAGTAACCAGTAAATGAAAAAAGTGCAAATCATTGAGTCTTATGAGGTTACTTACCTGCTGCTCGTTGTAATTTCTAATTTCAGGTGTCAGAAGGTGCAACTGTCAAATACAGTTTACAGGTTTTAATTTGGTGAGCGGAAGGGGTAAAGCGCATGTGACAAAAGGGACATTGTCCAATAGGTAATATAAATAATTTATACATGTGTGTATTTACATGAAATTAAAGTTTAAAAATCCAAAGTCAAAGATATATCTTCAAAATGTTTCAAAATATATGGATTTTCTGGCAGGGGTGGGCGTTGAAATTGAAATTGATTTATTACATAACGTGTAAAATTGCATCAGTTTTACAAACTGTTCTCCCTGCAAGAGCACCATACCTCTGCATGGCGTTCTACTTTAGTTTTTCACCTGTCATCTGGTGATACTCATGCTACTTGATATTTTTTTTGCAGAAATCTAAGATTTCAAATCTGCCTAATCGACAATTGACTTTCACAATATAGATTTGCATTTTTTATGCTTAATAATACTGGGAGATAGCTACTGAAACTGTGGAATTTAATAAAATTTAACTTTATTTATGCTTCTTCTAACTCATAGAGAAAGACCGCACCAATTGCACTACGCAATACAAAATGAGTATGTCTTTGGATCCAAACGTCGTAGCTTCTATTAAGTCCTTCGTAGGTGTCCTAAAGCAACATCCAGAGATGCTTGAAAACCCAGATTTAGGATTTCTGCGGGATTACCTGGAATCTCTTGGGGCAAAGGTAGTTTTTAGTTAGGTACATAATTCGATAATGCATTGTTGCGATTTCTAAAATTTCAAATATGTTTCGTTTTGTGACTTTTGAGTAGCTTCCTAAAACTAAAGCCCCGAGTGGAAGTGGCGATGCAAGCCCCAATGGTACAGCACCAAAGAACAATGCTAATGCTGATTCTACAACTACAACAGTAGATGAGGAAGAAGAACCCGAAGAGCCATATCCAACTATTGAGGACGATGGAGTTCTTGGTAAGATTAAGATTAATAAATAAAAATAATAATAAGTAGAATTAGAATTATTATAGGTAATTACAAGAAGTAATATAGAGAATTGGACGGAATCTTATGCCGTTATGGGTGGCATATAATATTAATTATATGTGTGACCTTTTTACACCCACAGAAGCAGACCCGGTTGATCCTAATCAGGAAATGGGCGATCCAGACTCAACTGTTAGTGATGAGGATATGGACAAGTCTAACGAGTTGAAAAGAGAAGCCGTTGAGTTATTCGGGGAGGGAAAAGTGGATGAATGCATTTCAAAATACACGGATGCTATTAAACTTAATCCAGGGTCAGCTTTGCTTCACGCAAAGCGAGGACAAGCCTACTTACGATTAAAGAAACCAAACGCTTGCATTCGTGATTGCAATCGAGCTCTCCAAATTAATCCAGATTCCGCAGTGGCTTACAAGTTTCGGGGTCGAGCTCATAGGTTAATACCTTTAATTAACCGATTATGTACCTTTAATATAATAAATATTATTTCAGTTTATATTTTGTGATCATATCGATACCAATTGCCAAATTTTAATTTTACAGACTGCTGGGACACTGGGAACAAGCTGCAATTGATTTACGCCAGGCTTGTAAGATAGATTTCGATGAACAGGCAGATGAATGGCTCAAAGAAGTTACCCCACATGTGAGTTTTATAAATATTTTGGATTTCGTAACTTGCTGCTTGTTTGCCTGCTTACAATTTCTCTACTAATGGCAATACGATCTTGTTTCGGGGCATTTAGATTATGGCTGGTGACGGATGGAATCCGTGTAGGTTAAGGTTAAGCATGTCAAGTGACTTTGCCAGCAGGCAGGTGCAATGACGTTATGATAATCATTTCATTACAAATTACAATGTACTCAACTAAAGTCATGACTGTAAAACTAAACATGCTGCTTGCAGAATTGATATAGATTCACCTAATTAGTAGAGTACCTAATCTCTTTTCGAAACAATTAAATCAGTTCAACTAATGCGCTTTTTTCACCTAGTATAACATCATTACTATCCAATCCATTCAGTCTAAGATGGCTTTTATTGAATTTTTGAGTCTCTCCATATCATCTTTGACATAAATATATCAACATTATTAATTTAAGGTGAGGTATTGTACCATATTCGTACTTATACATTTTACACGGTGGTACTCTTTAAAACGTTCATTTGGACGATTTATAACTCATTCTATACTAACTACTGAAATTCCCTAGTTGGTACCATATTTAAACCAGGGACGTTTTTACATAATTGATATAAATGCTGATGATCTTTTTGTAACTATGAATAAATGTACTAACAAGTAATGTAATTTAAATTACAACTTCGTTGAATACTTACTATCAATTATTTAACGATGAATTTGTGCTCGTTAATTTTAAGAGGGATTTTACGCTTTATGAAGCCTTTATCTTGGTATAATTAATTACTTATCCTAGTATATAACTTATCTTTTTTCTAACATCTGAGTTCTTATTTCATCATCTAACTTACATAGGCCGAAGTTAGCGGCCTATTAGCGCTTAGATAGTCCATTTATATTTCTGGATACATATTATTTGAGAATCCTAAGTTGAAATTGAAGATCCAACTCGACTTCAACATGTTTTGAATCATCGATGACAGAAAGCAATTTTTAGTGTTTGCGTAATGGTTAAGAATCTATGATGCTTGTTACTAACCAATGGTTAGTGAATAGGTTTATACTAAAATGCATTATGCAACAGAGATAATCACATCGTATATACCTATTTAGATATCTAGTTTTATGTTATATACCTAACTATCCAAAAGTGCTTCCCTATTAGCTATTCGTGTGTATATATTTTCATTATCTAATATAAATATAGCATAGCAGTCATGATTCAGAAGTACATGCTTGTATATTTTAATATCTAACCTTATTTCCTAAAATAAATTATTTAATTAAATATTGCTAAAATTTAAAGTTTTTGCCAATATCTTATTCGTACAGACAGCTTTAGATAGAGCTTATTCTCCAGCTTGCTTGTTAAAACAACACAGCTTGGTTTTTGGTGTTTTTAATAAAATACGAGGTAGTCAGTAATAAATTCATCAATAACAGCAAAAACGCAGTATACGAAAACGAATTTTTAGTGTGAGGATTTATGATGTGAATTTACGAGCTGTAGTAGTGGGTGAGTTAGCGCTAGTGTGATTTCATTACTCAATTAAATTTTGGTATCAAGTTTAATAGGCATAGGTACATTTGTTGTAATGTGATTTGATAACATATATTTTCTAGATATTACATAAATATGGCAGTTGTGTGAGTTGGATTAGATTTTCACATAAACTTAACTACTTAACTCTAGTTTTTACTACTGATTTTGGCAGTAACAATTGCTTCTCGTTGTCGCCGAAACTTCCCTAAAATTTCGGGTAAATCGTAGGCTATAGCAATATCAAGCTTGTGGAGTGGACATCCCCTCCAAAATGAGCATGTTGATTGGAGAGTTGGGAAGTCCCACAGAGGGTTAAGTCTGAAGAAGTCTCTGTACGTGTCCGGATCAGGAAGGTCATACCGAGAGATATTGGTTAGTGTTGACAGACCCTCGTAAATATGATAATTCTGAAATAGACGAAACAAATACAAAATTGGAGAATGCTTGAATATTTTCCGAATAGTCTATTACATAAAAGTTGTCATAGAATGTACCTGTGGATGATCGATAATATCCGAAGACACTTTCTTCCTGTCTGAGAAGAAAGATCTGTGGTTATTGTAGGTATTTAGGTAGCAGTCTGCCATTTTTGCGTGATTACGGACACGAACCGCAAACCTCCTTGCTGCTGCAATTCTTGTTTCAACTCGCCTCTCAATTCCGTCTCTAATGTCCTTCAAGAAGTTATTTTCATGAGCTACAAGTAAAGACTTTGGTGATTCAACTTGTAGAGGTCGGTCCCACAGAGAGGCAGCATACCTGTTTATTATTTAAATGTAAAGTTTCGGAGGTATTCTTGATTTAGTGAAAATTAATGGGTATGTTTAATGAGAAGCTTACATAATTGGAGGTTCTGCACTCGACATCAGTGGACTAATGTTCCACACCAGCATAGCTTGAACCCTAAGTAGTTCATCAGGCTTGACAGTGTCTGCCTTGTTGAGCACTATTCGAACCTGATTTTCACGTCCCTGGGGATAAATGTTGCGTTGTTCATGATTAGCAGTAAAAGTAGGGCTACATGGCTGCAATTGCAATAATGGACATTTTCTTTTCACTATCGATTATCGATGCCAATGCTAAGCATCTGGCTATCTGGCAAGTTATTTTGATATCAGATTAAAATAGTTGGAAGAGGAATGAATGAGGAATCTGTCCAAATGCATAGCCTGAATTCCGAATTCCGATGCAATGGTTGTTCTGCGGTGCCTTCACTTGCACAGGTGTTGGTTGCATAAGCGTTGCCCGCCTAACAGGCTACTGGAGAAGGCATTTAAATAGCTTCCCTCAGTAACCAATCAGGTGAGCACCACCTACATCATAGCTGAATTTGAATTTCCATTTTTGGGACCATCTTCCCGTGTACCTGGAAATGAAAAGAAGAGTAACTTTTGGAACTACTTACCTTCTCCAGCAGCCTGTTTGGCAGCTTTTGGCCGCGGAGTCTATCCAAGAAGGATTGACCAAACTTTTGCAAACCAGAGAACGTCCAGTCGGCAGCCAACTGGGTTCCATCCAGTTTCTCGGGTTCTTTCCCGTACATCATAATATTGAATTGAGCAGGAGATGGATCCGCACCTGAAACCAACAATCAAATCAAACAGTTTCATTCATTTGCAAGTGTTAAGGTTAGGCGTTTGGCTGTTTTTATCAAGTTTTTACCTGTACGCAGAGCGTTATCTTCGTGCTGAATACCCAGCAGCCAATTAATGATGGTAGATTTTCCACCTGACCATGGTCCCATAAAAACGATCAAGGGCTTCGAAAATATTTCTGGGTCTATGGTAAACAGATTCCATAGTTAGCCTTGGTTTTAATTTAAGGCATCAGTGAGCTCCTCAATTTATTGTTTTTCCTTACCTCCAAAATGACGATTACTGAGGTCTCGGTACTTGTACAATTGCTCTAGGGGCTTAATTGCACCTTCGTACGTTGACTTAAGCTCCTTCAACGTTGTTTGAGTGACTTTATCCAAAAGGGTGAATGTTGTTTTGGTTTGCTCCGAGTCGTCTAACCCGAGAATTTGGGTGATGTGTTCTCGTGATCGGGGTTCGTAGGGTTCGGCTTTTTCCTCCTCGCTGTCATCATCAGCTTCTTCAGATCCTTCAGCTGAATCAGCAACTGCGGCGCTGTCGCCCTCGGCAGAAGATTGCTCTTCTTCACTCACTGCAGTCTCAGTTTGGGAGGCGTTGGCGTCTTCGTCGGAAGCTTGATCCTCCTGTGTCGCTTGGTCCTCTTCGCTTTCACCAGACTGGGACTGGTCAGCTTGGTCAGCCACATCACTTCGAACGGATCCGTCTGATTGCGCCTCTTCTCCCGAATCTTCTTGAGTGTCTCCATCAGTTGATTTATCATCTAGGTTAATGCGTTTTAAAATATTGTCGACAGTGTCTTAGACAAATGTTGGAGAAATTTAACTTGTCAAGTTAGGTTTTAGGACCTCGTACCTTACCTTCTTCACTTTTACCATCATCGTCCTCCTCCTTCGTATCACCCTGCTTGCTACTTTCACCTTCTGCAGCTTCTGTAGATGCTTTCTCTCCGTCTTCGGTGGATGCGTCATTGTCCTCCTGTGATTCTTCTTTGGTATCTTCGACAGAGACTGCTTCATCATCTTGTTTATCTTCGGTTGAATCTCCTTCCTTAGAATCATCATCACCATCTTCTTTGGTGACATCTTCTTCCTTTGAATTACCATCATCCTTTTTGGTGGCATCCTCTTCCTTGGAACCATCATCATCCTCTTTGGTGGCATCCTCCTCTTTGGAATCACCGTCTCCATCTTCCTTTGTGGCATCATCTTCCTTAGAATCTCCATCTCCTTCTTCGTTTGACACATCCTCCTCGTTGGAATCACCGTCCGCATCTAACTCGGAGGCATCCTCTTCGTTGCTCAAGTCATTTTCAGGAGTTTTGTCATCGTTTTCATCCTCGTCACTTGCATTCTCGGCCTCTTTCACATCGCCTAAGACATCACAATCACATCACATTTTCATTTTATAGAGTAGGTTGACTAGGTTGGTAGTTTTTACTAGTGAATTACATTTATATTGTTCCTTTAAACTGCTTAGAATTATTATATAAAATACAAGAGGTACCTTTTGAATCGTTATTTGCATCCTCCTCCGATGCATTAGCGTCATTATCGTTCTCAGTAGAGTCCTTAGTTTCATCGTCGTCGTCCTCCTCCTTAGTGTCACCATCCGCATCCCCTTCCTTTGAATCGTCATCTGATGTGGAATCATTTTGATCTTCCTCCTTAGAGCCCTCTTCACCACTGTCCGGATCGTCCGGTGGCTCCCCATCCTCCACACTGGTTTGCTCTGCTGTTCCGCCTTCACCAGACTCGTCGTCTCCTTCTTCTGGACCTCCAGTTTTGAGTGCGGCATCCACATAAGGCTTGCATGATTCAAACGTTGGATGAGAAGCGTCTGTAGACTGCTTTGCCTCCTCACCTGCAGAAAAGAAATGAAATATGCAAGTTGACTAATGAAATCTTACAGTTGTCGGATAAAAATCCAAGTGAAACGTTATATCAAGTTGAAATGAGACACTTGTGGTCACATCGCATCGCGTATAGAGGTTTCGGCCCTGGCTCTGATTTCCTAGTTTATTGTAAATTGTAAACGTGAATATATTTTGATGTGGTCAAGTCACGTTAACCTATCATATTGCTAGAGTTAAAAAGTTCCCATAATGGGTTTTTGCTACCAGCATATCCCTATTTCCGATGGGAATCGGCCGGGACGTTGGAATGTTGCTGGCATTTCAATTTGCATGCAGTAGCTGCTTTTTCAGACGATATCCCTTTTCTCGCAATAAAAAGCAACGTCTCCTTTTTTATCTGCTTTCCTTGATTAATGTAATGATATGGCAGAGGTTGGAAGATTTTATGCTCGGCATCAACTGCGTGGCTACTATTATTCCATGTAGCCTAGGCATTGGACATTTTCGTTTAATGCCTGAAATTCCAATTTGTTGGTTAAATTGCTGCTAATAAAATAGTTTAAAATAATTTATTGTCATTGCATATGATCCGTTCCTGGGAAGGTAGGTATGTAATTGACCATAGTATGAAATATTAGTATGGCTAGTTGCTTTGTTCTCTATCTCTATCCCCGTGGGAAAGAGTCTCAGACACGAGAAGCAAACACTCATGGGTTTTTTAAATAGAGTGGGAAATGTGATAGAATGAATTTCATATTCGTGCGATGGAATCTCCAAAGCTTTTGCTTTTGAATTTCTGTGACGAGGAGGACTTGTTGGTTTTTACAGATTGCTTTATGACTTCAGTGGGCGCGAGTTAAGCGTAAAGGTAATTGTGAAAGTGTTATTTTAACGCAAGAAGCCGGAGATAGAGAGGTGTCAATTTATGCATGTTAATGCAGTGAAATGAGATACTGTAGCTGATTATGCAATGGTTTTTTTGGTGTACGACGAGGATGGGATGAGAAAATAAATATTTTGGCCTAGTTGGCGCAAAGCCACTCGTAATGGTCGGGGAAAAGTTCGTGCCGGCTGCGACTGCATTTTCCTTTTCTTTTTACGTTCTCTCAATTTTACTTTTTAATTTCTGATCTTAACTGATTGTTTTGGGAAAGTGGAGAGAATGTACCTGAACGATTTGTATGCGCAACAGTTATATAGCCACTCATTTAAATAGCATTAACCCTTTCAATTATATTAACCTTGGATAATAAATTATCGTTTTGCTTAAAGTTTAATCATTTTCGTGTGAACTTGGCGGGGAAAGGGGTTTGCGTTCAAGATTATTTCGGATTTTTTAAAATGTTAACAACTTGGATTAAGATATGGTGAAGAAAATACGTGAAGTTGAGTGATTTTTCAGGGTGAAAAATTATAACGTTGAGAAGTTGCTACGTTATGGCAATTTCACAGGAAATTAATGTATAGGAGTGTGCTATGCGATGATGGTGGATGGATGGTGTGTAAAATTATGTGAAGTGAATGTAATTTCGATATTTCCTCAGCCTGTGACTCTTATCTTCCGAAAGTTCCGAGTATGAATTGCACGCACTACTGCTACTACTGCCATTTTCCAATTCTTTGAAATTAATACATGTTCCAAACACTTGGAGCGATAAAAACCCAGTACCACACGACGTGTTTTTTTCCTTTGCTTGTCGTTGTCGTTCCATCTAACTTTCATCATGGTATGTTGCTCTTTGATGCAAAATTTAAAATTAGGTTAGATCTGCAGGTGCCCTTAAAACTGGCAGCGAAACAAACTGTTTAAGAAGGGTGTATAGAATATAGGTATGTACCTATATCTATGACATGAGAAGAGTTGAGAGCGTCAGAGACTTTGACTCTATTTTTATGCATTCGCAGCTATTTTCGGCGTACACCGGAGAATGAGAATATTTTTTTTCTGTGTGAATGTAAAAGAATAAGAAAAGGTCGTAAAGAGTGTGGCTCATGCTTTTCCTTCCTCTCTTTCTCTCTCCATTCCGACTGATATAATCTGGTCTTGTCTTTTAGCGTAAAGCAAAGGAAATGTCCCGTAAAAGGGTTTATAGAGAGGAATGGATGCAGCCTGCACAATTAGCTGAAGCTGCCATTCATGTATGTTGTAATCCAGATAATTTTGTGCTAAAATGCTTTTGGAGGTGTGTATTGGAAAAGTTGTCTGATTGAATTTAGTTGTGTTTTGTCTCACTTTGCTATCTGCCTGATGATGAGGCATGCTTGCTTGTGAGGAGATGAAATGTTGCAAAAAGATTTAATATGTGGCTAAGGCTTTGCCGTTAGCATCATCATCACTTGAAGTAGCTGAGTAGATGTAGCCTTCTAAACGCAAGTACTGGATCCAGCCGGAAACAGTTAAAGCTCAGATCAGATGTTGTGGTAGTAAATGAGAGTGCTGTTCGAATGTAATTTTTGTTTTTTTTGCACATTTCAAAGACAGGCACGGACCACTGCTATTTTGCATGTGCCACTAGAGAGCATGCATACCTACGTATATGTACATTCTACGTAATTTGTGGAGCAATCTGCCAGGGAAGATATTTTTTCCTTGGCCTAGTGTGAATCAAATGTGGCTTTGCAATGGCTGCCAATGCGCAATGATAAAAATATGACATCACTTTGCTTGCTTGAACAATATTTTAGAAAGATTATACAATATTGCGAAACATGGATTACTCAAGAGAAGTTACACACTTGATCACTGCAAGTTACGGAACCAAAAATTAAAAAAAATTATGTCCGCACTCGGACTGCTGAAAAAAAGTATCGCAGAGTCTGAAGAACATGCTAATCGTACGAAAACTTTTAACAATTGAACAACTGAATCCACTCAGAACTAGGGATAGGTATAAGTGCAAATGTAAATTCATACCTGAAACTGTGGTGAGGCAATGGTAGGTTATTAGTGAGCCGAGTAAGATGAGAGACCAAATGGAACGCATGTTGCTTGATTGATTATATTACAATGTGTATAGTAAACGTACAATTATTAAACTTTTTCAAGTATAAAAAATTGATCACAATAATTTTCTCCACTTTTTATAAGGCTTGTTAAAAATATAAATTATTTGTAGTTTTTTACCCTAAAGAAGAAGGAAATGATTTTTTAAAAAAATTAATCCCACTTCACAGCCACATTGAAGTATTTTGTGTCGAGGCTCACCTTTCCCATTAAAGAAACTAGGAAAGAGGAGGAGGGATGAATAGAAGTGTATCGACAATTCTCGCTTTTCGTGACAACTAATTATTCCCTATCTCTTTTTTTCTATAACCGACTGTATGTAAAAATCCAACGTGTTCCAGTAGTGTAACGGAGTAATTTTCTTTTGCTGTTAATCTTTGTGTTTTTTGCACAAAGAATAAATCTGCGTGATAAGCAAAGTAGCAGAGTAAAGTAAAATAGCTTTACGTGGTGATTTCCCGTTGGCTAGGAATCATTCAAAGGTTATCCTATAATTTTTCGCACTGGCTTAGGAAGAGAGAGAGAGAGAGCTGAGCGTGTTATAGGTCTTGTCGTTTTAATGGAGCCTTACTAAACGGAAATAGATTTACAACGTTAAAGCTTCTGCAGAGGAAAACATAAATGGGGAGAGTGAGGGGGGAACTGATATTAACCGAGTTACTAGTTAGCATTCTCGTGTTCACTAATTTTTCATGCAGTATATGGTATAGATGCCGGACAAGAAAGAGCATATGGATCTTTAATAGTTAAATTTTGAAATCCATGAGGCATATTTTAAGCTGAAAATATTGTACATACCAGCGATCTCTTGAACATTAAACGGATGCGAGCTACTTTCTAATATTCATTTCAACTGTTGGGAAGATAAGCTGAGTTTCGGATTCGATATGGATACCAGCTCGTGTCTTATTTTCAGAGCTTGTCGACTAGTATTAGTGTGACTTTTAGATGCTTTCATTTGAGAGGAAATGCCCGAGAGTACATATTTGTTGGAATACGTTGTCGCTTTTTAGCATTTCACGGTGCTTTTCCATATATGAAAGTGGTATTATGGCGCAGATGGGTCTGGCAAAAAAATTGTTGGCAACTGTGTGCAAACCAGAGCCGGCATTTCTGGTTCTGATAGTGTTGCAATAAATGAGAGAAAAATTCAATGAATACGGTTGAGTTTTTGATGAGAAGTATTGCAAGAAATATTGAAGTATTGAGGCTCGTATATGTCTTTGTGCCGTAATCCAATTGACTTTGGGTTCCTTTAGTATGTATCTTCTTTGCTGCCTTCTGTTCTGAATTTATTTTGCTCGAAAAATGTTTTCTCTTGGCGAATATAGGCCTGCCTTAGTGACGAGACAGTCATCATCAATGTCAAATTCTATTTTCGTTCATTAGCATTTGCAAAGAAAAGGTTTATAAAGAAAAGGAAATGTTGTTTGGAGAGGCAACAAGAAAAGCCATCTCATTGCGAAAGTTTTAACAAATTGGTAAATAACAATTTCTTTTTTGGGGCTTTCTGTTTCTCCCATTTCTCCTGGGATAAATTTCTGGCGTTGTATGAAAGGCAAAGACATAATGCTTTGACAGGAAACTGTTTTCATTGGCATAAGGTATATTAAATGAAGAGAAGGTGTCAATCAGTAGATGAGGAGGGAAGTACATATTTTTGAGGAAACGAAAATGTTATCGTTGCATCAGTCAGGAATATGCTCATTATGCAGCAGACGTTATGAGTTGCACTTTGCTTTTTTCATGTTTTGCGTGGTGAATGTAAATATTTACAAAACAATTCTGCACAATCAACGACTGGATAAGAAAACAGTAAGCCTATGATAATACGAATATTTTTTTGTGCCTAGGCTCGAAAAATTGAAGAGTGGAGGTTAAGGAAGAAGCGCCGTGATGACGAACGTGAGATTAGAATGAGGAAGCAAAGGGTCGAAGAGAGAGCTCGAGCTCATGCTGAGGCTCAAAAGTCCGGAACAGGTGGAACCGAGTCTTTCAAGGAGCCTGCGGCTGGTGCAGGCGGCATGCCCGGAGGCATGGGGGGAATAGGTGGCTTAGGGGGTATTCCTGGTTTTGAGAAGTTGTTGGAGGACCCAGAAGTGATGGAATTATTCAATGATCCTGGTTAGATGAAAATAAAAATGGATATTAAAATATATTTACTGGGTGTGGTAAATGACGTAGTTTGTTCTTTGATTTTGCAGAAGTGGCATCAGTTTTTGCTGAAGTGAGCCAGAACCCAGCAAGCATTCTCAAGTACCAAGGCAATCCCAAGGTGGCTAAGCTTCTTGGAATTCTCCAGAAAAAGATGGGAGGTATGGGTGGTGGCATGGGAGGTATGGGTGGAATGGGAGGTATGGGTGGAATGGGAGGTGTGGGTGGAATGGGCGGCATGGGAGGAATGGGTGGTATGCCAGGCTTCGGTGGGTTTGGAGGAATGGGGGGATTCGGAGGAGGAGCACCTGGTGGAGATAGTGGTTCGGATGCACCACCTTCCTCAAATCAAAAAAGCACTGCAGACGACCTTGATTAAGAAGACAGTCTCCTTCGTCATATTCGTCGCTAAAACTGTAAACTGTCTGTCAATGTTGCAGGCGTACGTTTATATTGTGAGCAGCCATATTTTGTGCGTAACCATTAATCAAATTGTATACTGATGCAACATGTGTGTTAGAAGAAATCCAAAGTAATGAAAAAGTGTAGTACAATAATTAACTGGTAATTAATACGATAATAATCACCGGGTGATTAAGATTATACCATTGGTCTCTCTGTTACATTAGTTATCCTAATGTGTCAGCTAATCTGTTGTTCTGTTACAGTTAAAGTTGAATCAGTTTTCCATACTTCTTCTTTTACATAGCTGGTTTATCGAGGTTTACTTGAGTCTACATTTGTTTAATTGGTCGTTTACTAATACAAAAATTCTAACAAGTCTGTGTACCCTGTGTAATTTGATTTTTAATAGTGTTGCTTAAGTATACTAGTCATAAATAAAAATGTCATTTTTTCACTACTTCCTTTGAGTTCTGCTCTGTAACATCGGCTGCACTCTGGAAAACGGATCAATACTAGTACTTGGTATGCTTTTCTCTCCACTCGGCCGCTGATTGTGAAATGCGTTGCAATTCTTGATACTTTGCGTTGTTAATTAGCCATCGTTGAGTTATTCGGCCTTCACATGCAATTACTGAGACCTCGTCTCGCTTGTCTAGGGTGAGGCACATCTGGGTTGGTATATGAATGAGATACTCGTCCTGAATTATAAGGTAATTAAATTAAAAATGGAAGTCATTTAGTATTATTAAGAGCTGCTTTTTAAGCCAATTTAAATATCAAGATAATATAATGATGCACTTCTAGATCATATAACCACAGTTGGTTGCCTTCTTGGCCGTGGCAGGGAAGCATCTGCAGCTTATTTTCCCCGGCAAAATCTAAACAGACTTCGTCTCGCCTCAGCTCACCCTTTGTAGTGTAGTACCAGTGCTGATTTCCACCTTGGTTGTGGCACGGCCAGCTTTTTGGTCTGTAGGTCCCCGTAGAATAGGTATGGGAAAAGGTTGGCACTGCATCTAAACAGTACTTGCTCCCAAAAGCTTCATTTCTAATCTTCAAATATGTAATTATGTGCGTGGATAAAAAAAAGCTGTTAATTAATTAGAGGAAAGAAAAGGCTTTCGAATTATCGAATTCCAATTGCAGTGACGCTCCTCAAATCAAAAGAGAAACGTATAAAACGACATTGTAGTCGAGACTCCAAATTTGCAGGGCTGGGGGTGCCCTTTGTAACCCCTTCTCGAAAAATTTTTGATATCGTTGCTATGAGCATTTGGCTCCTGGCGAGACCGGACTGGGATTTTTGACAAATGCCCACATGAAAGTACCTTTATTTTTCATCCGATTTTATCGAATGAGGTGTCAAATTGAAGCTGAAGAACACACATCGAGGCCATTTTTTTATTTTCTCTGAATTCCCATTTTTTACCTTTAAATTTCTAATTTCAAATAGGACCCACAGTTACCGTGAAATTTCAGTTTTCCACAATAACACCCGTAGATAAGGTAAACACTCGAATTTGGGAAAACTATTAACATGGCCGCGAGCTACATTCATCAGCTTCAATTTGACACCTCATTCGATAAATTCGGATGAAAAATAAGGGTGCTTTCATATGGGTATATGAATGCTCTTCGCGAGACCCAACGAGGATTAATGACAAAGGCTCACATGAACGGGTTCTAACGGATTTTCCTTCTCTCAAATGGCAAAGTCAGTGACAGTGCGAGAAGTAATTGAAAGAGCAACTAACTTCCGTGCTACCTTACAACCATACGAGAAATGGTTATCCGGTACTGCAAACAAATTAAAGAAGAGACCACTGTGGAAATGGAAAAGCTAAAACAAGAGCAGAAAAAAAACTTGTACGAAGAATTGAATAAAGGAACTGAATAAAGGAACTGAATAATTGAATAAAGGAATTGAAAAAAAATAAGCACAGGAGAACTTCTATGTTTGAACTTGCTAGCTACTTGCATTACGGCAGTGATATGGAATTACAAGTTCAAAGGTCAGGATACTTCACTAAAATTTCTAAGGCTGCTCTCACAACAGAAATTAAACGCATCTACGAGCAGTACCTACAAATCTTACCCATTGCTAGTCCAGAAGCTCTTTCTGAAGATTCTGACAGTATCGAAATCGCATTTGTTGAAACTAAGTCTGCAAAAACAACCTGATCGCGCCATTAAGGAAGCTGACTGATTCAAACCCGTTGCCACTGTCAATTCTGGTGGAAGAATTTCCCGAAATCCGAATACAGTCATCCTTGCAAACATTAAACGTAAAATGAGTGCTTTCGAAATGACCGGAGTACGAGGAAAGATATTGCAGGATGTACAGAATATGGTTTTCACAGTCCCCCTACTACAGTAGACTCAGAGAGTGTTTCCTCTGCAAATAATTTTTGCCCGAAAAAACGTACAAGGTTGGGTGACAAGTCTGTGAACGCTTTAGTATTTTTGAACAGTTATTTTAAAAATTTGAAAAAATAATCATATTTATAATATGATATTGCGTATTGTAGTTTTCCTGACTGTTGGGGTTATAATTGCTTTTAATAAAAATTCTGATGAAATATTACCCGCTTTTGCATATATTATTTAAGTACTGGATGTTTACCTATTGTCGATCTGAAAAGTCAAGACTTGCCAAGATTTTTGACAAGAATCTGAAAAAAAATTTCTTGGCAAGATTCTTGTCAAGACGGCTATGGAAACGTTAATAGCAACAACAGAAAATTTTTAGAGAAGGGGTTACAAAGGGCAACCAGCCCTGCAAATTTGAAGTCTCTACTACAATGTCGTTTTATTCGTTTCTCTTTTGATTTGAGGAGTGTCAGTATATTAACCTCTCCCTTTGCAATTGCGTTTCCTGGGTTGAAGATGTCTGGATATACAATTTTAATGTACCATTCGAACGGTTTGCATTTTAGTGACTTTTTCAAAAGAACTCTTGATGAGATGTCACCATAATCCCCCTGTATTTAGGTTGTACAGAGATTGATAATTAGAATTGAATTGATTGAATTAAAATTCAATCTAAACATTTGGATGAGCATACCAGCTTGTTGCCAATCCTTTCATAAAAATACTTTGCGTATTCATCCAACCACACAGCAGCCAATCTAATATAATTTCGGTACGGTTGAGTATTGGAGCCTTTTCTGGAGTATGGGGACTTATGACGGTATATATGGCCAACGTGAGAACAAGGAGCAATTTCCAAGTTCCCTCCACACATCCACGTCTTGAACGAAATCTCAAGATTTTCTGCGCCCCAGATTGCATACTCCTCGTCATATTGTCCCAAGTAATCAAAGAAGTTCTTATGTATGGCGAACAATCCACCAGCCATGGCGGGAGTAGGGACGGGTTCCGCTGGTGTCTTCAAAGAGCGAAGGACATCATCCGTAGCCAGTTTCCAGACGAACTGCACAAAAAAATCACTTCGTCACTTTCAGCAGTCAAAACGCAATAGAAAACTGACTATGATGAAGTAGTACCAGCAAATTCCAATTAAAGCCTGAATATTGAAGATTACTGATTAGGTCTCACGTTGCCCCTTTAGAAAAATGTACATTACTTTTAACATATCAGTATGTGTATCAAATTCTAATAACCTCCAACGGTCGTAATAGATCTCTCAGTCAATTTATACTCGAGAGTGGTAGAATCAATCACATCGATAACAGGACAAACGACATTTGTCCAATTTTGTGTCACTCTGTGCAGAAGGGGTTCCAACCACCCTGAAGAGTAAGAAAAATATAATGAAAAGGTTCCTATAAGCCAAAAGCTGTTTTTGGATGTTTATTGCGTAGTACTATAATACCCTCGGTAGTCTCTACATGAGAATCCAAAAATATCAAAATGGGCCCTTGAGCGTTCCTTGCACCCAACATGCGAGCTTTAATGAGACCAAGTCTTGTTGAGGAACGAATCAGTTTTATTTTAGGGTGTCTTTTGAGGTAAAGGTCCAACCCATCCTGCAAATTTCCTACGGAAGTCATCATGTTTTGTATTTTTTTCAAGTATGTAAAATACAAAACACCTAATGCAACTATGTACTTGGAAAATTACTAAAGCTGGAATTGTCATCCACAAGAACAATCTCTTTCAGTAAATGGTCCGGGGACCTATTTAGAATGGATTGGATCGTTCTTAGCAGAGCACTTAAAGCCTCATTGTAAAAGCATATGATGACGGAAGCTGCCAGCAATTGATCCTGATACAATCCTGGCCGTTTGCACCTTGAGTAATAAATTACGAAATTTGAATTTCTACAGATATTGCACGTAAACTACCAGTCATAGTAAAAAAATACCAATGATTTCTGTAGTCTGGGAGTGATCTGTTTACTGAAATCTGGTCTGATACATATTCATTAAAATAATGTCTGTCGAATCCCGCTTTGATCATCTCCGTCTGTCCCAAAGAAACTTCTTCGATCGTATACGGTCTTCCCATTTCTCCTGGTGCTTGCAGTGAACTACTCTCGGATTTGGATTTATTAAAGATGGTTCTGACAGGAAAACTCTGATTTGGAGCATGCTGAATATTTAAGGAGCCCGTTTTGTTAACTGCTGACAGCTCCACGCAGTTGCCATTATTCTCCAAAAACGAATCGCTAAATTGATACCAATTCTCCTTTTTTAAATGGCACTCCTCATTATATTTTGCACAGGTAGAGATTAACCTTAAAGCTAGATGGAAGTAGAGAAGCACTATGTATTTCCACAAGAGAAAAGACATTATGCTAAAAAGTAATAGACAAAAATATTTTTTCACTGCAGCCTATTACCCTCTACCTCCTTAAAAGCTGTTGCATTCTCATCTTTACCCCCATCGATATTAATACCAACTTCATAAACTGAATGTGCTGAACAATGAAATATTGTTTATTGTTTCATAAATGCCAAGTTACCTTCACAAGTAAAAGTTGAGTGTTTTTTCGTAAGAAAAAGTGCTTTGCAGTTTCGTTGAAACTTACCATCCAATTGCCTTTTGAAAACGACAAGAAATTAACCAGCCCAGTGTACATTTGTATAAACGTGATGCGCAAAAAAATGCCATTGTGTTTACAATTACGGAAAGAAGTGCTGATCTTACTATAAGCATATTTTAATCCTAAAGCTTTTAGGCAGTATTAGAGCGGCAGCAGCTCTCGACTCGAGTACCGAGCTTCATGCTTCGTACATATCTCCGTAAAAAATCGTTTGAGTCGCAAAAAAATGCTCATTTTTTCTGTCGTTAGCAATTATTCGCATGAGATGAACAGAAAAGGCAGATTCCCTCATGTTTCTCAGCAAGTGGAGCCTACAAAACTAGTTATTTCTAGTTTAATCCACACCGGATATCACCAGTACACATTGGACTTCAACTTGTTGCTACTTTTGCGTGTTTTATCTAGAGAGGCTATCTGCACTGATAAAACAGCTCTTTTGAAACACGCAGTTCAACAGCACACAAATGGCACTGTTTAACTGTTGTACTGCGTGGCTTAGCATGTTAGTTTTAACTGCAACTACCCTTCCGACCCGTGTGGCATGCATTGCTGCATAGGTATGTGCTACTTTACAAGAATTAATGGCATGCGTATTGTTGTTCTCTACCCACACATCTAACTTCCGCTTGGTAACCCGAATGCCACATTTACAGCTCCTTTATGAAAATTCCGCTAGAAGCCACAGCACATCCATCCAGGCACTAAATTTTTAGCAGCGAGCAATATATCGCAAAAAGCAGCATATGTGTTCTTGTATACAAACTATAATTTTTTCCTTTCCTTTTGCTTGCTAGTCTGACCCAAAAAGATAAAAGCTTTCCTTCCTACCCTCTAAATTAAAAATTTTCCACAATGTCATCACGATCCGTTCTAGAATATCGTATCACGGTTCCCTATAAATGCTAGGGATTAGGGATCCAGCCCAGTCCAAGTTAAAATTAAATTGTATCTTATAATGGATATATATCGTCTTGCACCGAAATGCATTTTACTTTCAACTTGCTTGTACTGAACCCCTCGCCTACCCCTCTCTTAAATACTCCACCAACACGAAACTCTAAAACTTTTATTGGATGAAGCAACCGTCAAAGTCAAAATAATGATGCTGGGGTGGTGGTGCAGTACTTTAGGTTATACCTAACTTTTACGAAGTTGGTTATTTGAGCATGGTGAAAACCTGTATTTTATAAGCATGACTGACTATGAAAGTTCTCCAACAAATAATAAAATAAGAACGTATGTGTATGTGTATGCGATGATATTTTTCTGCTACAGACTAACTAGAACCAGCACTTTCATTACTGCATACTACTACTTTTCCACATGTCCAAGGTGACTCTTCTGGTCAGCTTTCTTTTCTAAATTGTACAATTTTTAGGTGCCTGTGATGTTTCGGCAAATATATATTGTGATATGATATGGATAACACGATGATATGGTCCCTGTTGCTGACGAGTTCGCCATAGTAAAAGCAAACGAAATAATAATAACAATGGCAGTGGCATATTAATGTAGTATTCATCTTATCATATATTTTCCTCGCCTGTTGCACTCACACACATAGGATAAGAGTTTTTATTATGTGTTCCCAATAATGTTAATCTCGCTGTTGACTNGCCATAGTAAAAGCAAACGAAATAATAATAACAATGGCAGTGGCATATTAATGTAGTATTCATCTTATCATATATTTTCCTCGCCTGTTGCACTCACACACATAGGATAAGAGTTTTTATTATGTGTTCCCAATAATGTTAATCTCGCTGTTGACTGTCCATTGTTACACAGCGTTTTTATGGTCCATCCTCAGCATGGCTGCACGAGTCTTCGTTTTTCGCTCAGTTTTCAGTTCTGTAAGGTGCATTGACTCACTCAGTTGATTTTTGCGGAGTGTGCACATGTCTTCCTCAAGTTGTTGCAGTAAGTTCAGTTTTTTTTGCTTAATTACATAAAAAACCAGCCGGATTATATAAAGAGGAATACATACATACGTATAGGCCAATGCAAGCTCGGAGATTTAAACTGGCAAAAACCAGTAACTGTCCTTATTTCGTGTAAGTTGGGTTCAATTCAACATCACAACTCAGCTTCATGTAGCATCTTTGTATCCCTACACGCTTGAAAATTTACATTTCATTCAGCAGCGTTTTCATAAAATCTGTGATATGGACCTTGACTGTTGTTAGCCATCATCGCTCGGCGCTTCTAAGCATAGCAAAAAAGAGTAATGCCCAAAGATACATATGCAACATAACGCCGAGGGCTTCTTGAGAAAAAAATTATGACGAATAGTGAGAAATAGCCCAACTAGAAATCTCTACTGGATGAAGTTCCACAGTTAAATAAAGGATTTTTGCAGACTTAAGCTTCAGTTTTGGCTGCTAGTTGGGGCATGCGCATGCGCGATACATGTGATGTGACTGAAAATCAGTATAAACAGTAAAAACAAAATTACTCTTTTTTCTCTAGTTGTGAATCTCTCCATAATTGTGTTCAATTTTGCAAAGTCTGGCAGATTTCTCTTTAAATCTTGTCCAAATTCACGAAAAATTATTTAGGTACTCTCAGTGTGTAAATGCTTTAAAGTGAGTGAGAGGCGAGAGTAAGAAAATCTTCTCTGATGTCATAAAAGAAACCCATACATCATCTCTGTTGCTTGCATATGCAGTCTAATCACGTTTAAACTGCTCCAATTTTTGACGAAGCCGAAAAAGATCTTGAAGAGGTTATCGCGAAGGAGACCCTGACTTATCTTTGTTTATCCCCGCCCATAAAAGTCTTTCATTTTGTTACATTTTTTTCTCAGTGAAGCAGGAGTACTTTTTTGAGCAAAGTAGTTCTGTCGATTTCATTAAAACATTGAAACGTACCCACTAAATCTTTTAGTCAGTTTCGGTTGGAATTCGACGGAAACTTAAGCAAGTGCGTTGCATATAATAAGGGTAAGCTCCTGCTTAATAAGTGACGTCAATAAATATTTATTATTGATATGATTACGATAAGAGCTCTGGAAAAATAAAATTTCATATTTCGCTGCATGTACAAACAAAGGCTGGAAAAGATAAAAGCTTTTCCATTTTCCAAGTAGTACGCAGTCGTTGAAGGCTGATGTTGAGTGGACATTTTGTTCGTTGTCGAGTGAGTGAGTGAGTTAGATTCACATGGATTCTTGATTTTATATACTTGTCTCTATTATACTTAAGTGTAGCTAATAAAATAAATAAATGTTTTATCATGAACTTCTTTTAGTATTACGCACAATTCTACACACAGAAAAGTCTGCAATAGTCTTTTTTTTGGAAAACCTCCATCAAACATTAATCTGAAGGCACTTTTGTGACAGGCCATGCCCCACACATATTTTCTCGTCAGCGTCTTTTCGTGATTTAGTCTGTTTGGTGATTTATAAATGATCATTCAACAACGCCCTTTGACTCATTGTCAGTTGTTACTTTTATAGAAGGATACATGATCGTCGAGAAAAATCGAAATACCTAAAACTAACACTAACTACTCACTGGTCTCATTTACCTTAAGCTAGTTACCTAATGAAATAATGTAAGTGCTAAAGTTAAGTTTTAGGACGATTTCATATTTCAATATTTCTGTTCCATGGACAGTAACTGTTGATTGTTATTATCGCTAGAACAGGCTTGCTCATACATTTCCCGTTAGCAGAGATTGTCTAGTTGTGGTTGTGTCAGACGACAGCGCGACAGGTAAAAAAGTTCATGTTCGGTTTTCCTAAAATGTGCTAATGCTAAATGTGATTCTGTATACTATTTCAGAATTGTAGTGACCAATCAGTAGAATGGGTACCGACGGAGAGCTTCAAACCAACGTGAAAAAATACGCGGTGACTGACAGACCAGAGGAAGATAAATGGTCATATTTCGTTTGGAATCCTAAGACCGGAGCATTCTTTGGAAGAACTGGGATTAGTTGGAGTAAGAAGGAGCGATAGTAACTTTCACGTTTAAATTGATGACTGAAATTCCAGTTTAATTGAAAACATTGTTTTAATAATATCTTCTAATTTTGTTTTTCAGTAAAAATTTTTGTCTTTTACGTTATATTCTACGCCTGCCTGGCCGCATTTGCTTGGTTCTGCTACTATTTGTTCTCACTTACGCTGCACGAGGATAGACCGAAATGGATATTAGACTCAAGCCTAATCGGCACAAATCCTGGAGTCGGTTTCCGTCCAATGCCTGACCAAGAAGAGAACTCTGGCTCCAGTCTTATCTGGTACAAGAGGGATGATGAAAAGGACGTCAATTACTGGGTTAATCGTCTTCAAAACTTTATTAATGGTAATAAACAATTAATAGGCAGTTCAAAAACTGTACATTTAAATTGACAAAGTGGTAAATAGAAATGCAAAGACAGTTAAAATACCGTTACATTTGCATTATTTTCTTTAGAAACGGAAGAAGCAACAGAAAATGCAAACCTGGAGGTGTGCAGCTACGACCAAGACAAACAGGCATCAAAGGAAGCAAGCTGTCGTGTGGACCTAGAGGACTTCAAGCCAAATTGCACTAAAGCAAACAAATACGGCTACGCAGTTGGAGAACCATGCATCGCCATAAAACTCAATAGGGTATTTTTATTTTAATTTAACATTTTAAGGAATACCCATTAATTATTTTTTATTAATGAATGCAGATATTCGGTTGGGAACCGGAGCCTTTTGGACTTAATAAAAAAGGTAAATATGACAAGGAGCAGTTGGATAGAGACTTGGACAATCAGCCAGAAATGCCCAAATGGCTTAAGGATCATATTCGCACCGAAGCAACTAGTGGTGATGTAAGTTTTTGTGAAAATGGGCGTAAAGTATTTTGCGGACACTTTTGACAATGTGTATATCACTAAAAAAATTAATTTATAATTATTTGTGTAGGCTTCTTCATTGTTGAACACCATTTGGGTTTCCTGCGGTGGTGAGAATATCGCAGATAGAGAGACAATTGGAAGCGTTCAGTATCGGCCGAGACCAGGAATTCCCGGCTATTACTTCCCATATTACAGGCAGACTGGATATCAAAGCCCATTTATATTCATCCAGCTTCTGAATCCAAGACGTAAGTTATCTGACCAATTTTGTTAAATATTTTAATCGGGTTTAGTTTTAATTAAACTCAATGTTAAATTTTGATGTTTTCAGCTGGAGTGCTTATCAACATTGAGTGCCGAGCATGGGCAAACAACATCATTTACGACAAGCACAACCGTCTTGGATCTGTTCATCTTGAGATGATGATCGATTAAAAATAGCGACGAGTTAAATTAGTAAATTAGTGATGATATTTAGACAGTGAAAATTTACTCATACAAAGCATTTATTTCTCTAAATGTAGACATTTCAGCTGAAGAAAGATCTTTTTCTCTGCTAGTAAAACTTATCGTAGTAAACTTACGTTGACTAGCTTAATTATTTCTAAGGCGAATGTGAATACTCAGCTCTCAAATCTGTACTCTCTACTTGTAAGTTAATTGCAGCTCTGCAATGGTGTCCAAATTTTTAAGACAAAAGACAATTATATTAATATCAATACTGTACTTTTTGACTTGGAATATTGTAATTTCAATCTCTAATGGAAATGAAAGCGTAACAATAAATTGTGACAATAAAATATGATATTACATACAAGCTTATTGACAGCGTGAACCTATACAATGGTTACCTCTACAAATTAGATACATATCTACATTCAAACAGAAAATCAAATTGTAAATTGTGCTTATCACTTATATAGGTGCCCTCAACCAGGAGTTTTTTATGCCGGCAGCCTGCTCTCACTTTAATTTTCACTCCATCCTATTCTCCATCCAATCCTGGCAAATGGAATGAAATTTAAGGAACATTTTGAGGAAATTTAAGGAATCCTGCTGCAGCGCAGACAGCCGGACAGAAAAAGAACTCAAAAACTTATTAATAGCAAAATTTGCATATAATAATTTAAACTTCATTAACAAAAATGCTCCACCGCGTTATTACACCTCTCCTCACCCATATATTAAAAAAGGAGAGAGTCTCAGGTACAAAATGACGTCTGTCCGAACTTTTAACGCCGTAGGCATCCGAGATATAATTATATTTTGGTGAAAGGGCCATCCAAGCAGCCCAATGTGCACAAAATTCAGGATAACAAAACGTGCAAATGATCTATGCATATAGAATTAGAATTATCGCATTTATTGTCATTCAGTTTCCACTATAGTGGTTATTACACTAAAGTGACATTGAATTTGATTATTTGTACACATTATTTAAAAAAAAGAAGGAATAATCAACACTACATATCATCATCACTGTCATCAAAGTTACATGAATAATCATTGGCTTGCAGTGTTAGAAAATATGCTAGTAAATATTTCTTAAAAACATTCAAACTACATAGACAGTCAGAGGTTAAAAAATCAGGTAGTTGGTGGAATAATAGTACACTGTTGTAGTGGAAGCTTCTCTCTCCCCATTTACTTTTACAGGTCTTGTTAGGCACCTTATATTTATTTTGTCGAGTCACATGTGTTACATTAAATGAGAAGTCAACATATTTATTAAGAAATGAATTTGGCATGCAGAAGGAGATTCTAAAAAGCTCTATCAATGTTTCATATACATTTTTATATCTAGAATATAACCAACCAAGCTCAAAACAAATTTCTTGGGTGATGTGATCAAATTTACGTTTGCTATATACAAATCTAGTAGCATATTTAATAATACAATTTATGCTTTTCTCATTTGATTTGCTCAGATTATTTGCCCACACAACATTAGCATAACTAATAATAGTACACTTTTACATTTTTTACATTTGCAGCTTCGTTGACAAACATAAGATCCAAAATATTATTTCCCTTTGTATGTACATTTATTAGTTGTTTTATTTGACAAAGGACATTTTCTACTTGAAAAAATTTATTACGAATTGATTGTACGTTTACGTGTGCCAATTTTAGAGATGTATTTGATGCGTAAGCAGGTGTACTTAAGTTGCCCCGTTTTTTGGATGAGGATTAGACCGAGTAAAACGATGAGATGACGATGTGGCTGTATCAGATTTTGGGTTATTTTTTTGAGTCGTTTCTTAGGATTGGAATTCGTCTCAGGATTTCCTTCGTTATCGGTTGCAGATTCGTCAGCAGGAATTACACGCTTTGTCACAAACTTGCCACTTTGAAGTAGAAAAATGTCACCGTTCTTGCACAAAACTCTTTTTTCCTTCCAGTCAATACGGCATTTAATTCCACTGGATGAAAGCAATCTACGTTTTTCTTCAAGAAAGCCGTTATCCCTTAGCACCGGAAATGGAAGGTCTTCATTAAGGTACACATTGGCAGGAAGTTTACTTTTTGCAGCATAAATAAGATTTCGATCAGTACGTGACAAAAATCGGATTTTTTTCAGGCGGTTGCCTAACTTCTTTATTAGTTTGACCAAGCAGCAGAGCTGCTTACAAGGTATTGGTTTTGCTCAGCGTCCGTGCGTGCTTCCGTGCGTCCAGTCACGTGGTCCTTCCATCTATATAACATAGTGTTGCACACTTACTCTGTTTACGGTTTCGTTAGTACATTGCTGTTCTTAGCAATGGCCTTATGGCTCAATCGTTGGGGATCTAGCCTCGGGAACGTGCGGCCCGAGTTCGATCCCTCTCTATGGCAATACTTTTTGCTTTTTTTGCTAATTCTTTTTAGCACAATTTGTGTCAAATTTGGTACAATCCCTCCTAGTCCTAGGGTCATGAGCAACCAAACCTCCTATGCTGGGCAAGTTTGACCCAGGGGATGACCACATGGGTTCATGAACAATCGGCATTTAGCATTTTTAAAGGAACGGATGCGCCGATTTGTGCCAAATTTAGTACATTCCCTACTAGGGT
>JAHZND010004262.1:0-10115 GCA_027744115.1 Acrocyrtus sp. NNG-2020 | reverse complement strand
GAAGTTTGCGGGAAATATTGATGCCAATACCAGTGATGATGGTTGACCATTACGTCTTCCCTAAAGTACCAGAGTTGATTTTCGGCAGGGTTCGTAGTTCCATTAGTCCCGTTGAAAAGAATACACCGACCAATTTGCCTCTTTTTTCGTTTCAGCTTTGATTTCGCAGAGTCATTTTGTTTAGGCTCAGATTTCCCCGGCGTTTCCCTCTTTTTCCGTAGACTAACTAACTGCTGTACCGGATTCACTAGAACGAGGGGCTGAACTGCAGCTGTTGGACCTGGTGGACTAGGAAATTTAGAGTCAATCGTAACAACTCCCAGTGCGTTTTGACACACAGTTTCCTGGGGCAATGTTTGGGGTCGAGCAGATTCCTGAATTGCATCCCGGATGATTGTCCATGGCACGTAGAGATCCGGAGTGGCGTCCACTGCCCAAGCCAGGTAGTATCCGTTTAAATCCGGTCGGCTAAAAATTGTTTGCAGAAGAGAGTAGTACCACACACGTGGGTTGATTTCGTGCCGATTAAGCAAATATTTTGCAATATTAAATATATCGGCAGCAGTTGGCAGCGCTAAAGGAAAGTAAATTTCATTGATTAAAAAGTGATTTATGTAATTTGAGCACATAATACAGAATTTTACTGTTTTATTATAATCTCGTACGAGTAAAAACTCGTTGCTGAAGAAGATTAATTGCCTCCTGATGTCTCGGAGAGAAGCTGTAAAATAGAGAGTCTCTCCCACAAAGCTCATTAATCCGGGCGATAATTGCTGGATCTATCAAGGAAGGCTGCAGCGATTCCGCTGTAACATTATCGTGCGGATCAAAGTGAGTGTGCCCAAGATTTCCCTCGCGATGGAACAGGAGAAGAAACTGCCGCTTTAATTCAGCGTCCACCGCTATTCGTTTACAAAACACATTTCCCCATAACCCACAAATTAGTTAGATTTTAAGGCTGGAAATTAATTTTTATTTTAGAGTTTATCAAATATTTTAAACTTACGTGGATTTGGTACTACACGACCTGGCGCATGATAAAGTGCCTGTACAGTGTTCTGGATCGTACACCTGTGAAACAATGAATTATCTGTATCTTCTCTTAAATTTAGCAGAATGTTTAAACGGTTAAATGTAATTTTTTTTTAAAAAATAATGTTACTGTGGCTCCGGTATCAATATTTGACCTGAAGCCGCTGTCAAGGTAGCAGAGAGGCTAAGTAATCTGTAAGAATTTAGTGTATTTTAATTGGGACACACTTTTCTATTATAAAAAAATTCTGAACATGAATAAATGCAAAACAAATTTACTCACAATAAAAACATTGTAACAAAAGCTTCCAAATTCTCCCTTGTCGACATCAACCACAACACAAACACCTTCTGTTGCTAAAGACAAAGTGATAAATTTTGCTCTTTTTGCTACATCATATAATCCACAACCAATTCATATATTTCGAATAATGACTTAATAAAAGATTAACTAGTGAATGGCACCTGCAAGTCAAGCTCCACCAAATTATTTTCCGACTTGCAGTTTACACTCCCCTTTTGTTAATAATACATAGAAATGCACTTAGGTATCTGCCAATATACGCACCAATTAATTTGGTGCAAGTTGCAAGAAAATTTAGCTCATGAATCATGACAAATGGGATAGATGCACCCTTCCCAATTTTTAGGTGGTGCACCATTCAAAGTTGCGTACTAGTACAGAATGGCACATGGTAACTTTTGGTAGAAATCCGTCTGGACTAAAAGTTATTCGTGTTTTTAAATTAGCATCAGCATATGTACCTGTTTGCATGATTATAACAGCCGTGAGAAGTACACAAGATTTAAAGAAACATAATAATTTTAAGAAAATGCTTCATCGTCGTTTTTCTCACTCATTTTTGGTAAAATTCAACAAAATCATGTGCCTTATGAAGCTGAATTTTGGCAATATACATACAAATATTTTTATCACGGAGTTGCGCAAGATTCTTTTAAGATTTTTTTGTCTTGCCCCCTTCTCAGAAATTAGTTCTCGTTTTGGCAAAGCATTGCAAAAGAAATTGAAAGGTTGCAATGGCCTGCAGATAGTTGACAGTTCTACTTGCATCTATCAATCTATAACAAGCGCAAATGTTACTAAGATTGCAAGGCAGGTCCCTTTTAGAAGGTCAGCTAGAAAACTTCTATTTTAACGAAGTTGCAAAGATATTATGCAGTGGAGCGTGCTTGCATTGTCACAAACTCTTTTTCGCATTATCTGGCATGACTGGTGCTACGCTGAATATCGATGACAGTTGAAGGGCAAAAGGTGTGCACCCTTCAAAATGTGGAGGAGGATTTAGCAAAACAAGAAAGCCAATGGATTATATAGAACTGGTATAACTGGTGTTGTTGCCGTTTTGATTGATTATTCATTCCATTCATTTATTTAAACTGCACATTAACGAATTAGTAGTAGAGTACAACCTGGGATAATTGAAATAAATTAAAAAGTATTCCAAATAATTCAAATACAAACTTGAAGAAGTGGGAGGATTGATGATGAAATTATTTTTAATAGAGTAGGTACTTACAAATAACCTCCCTGTCGAGAGTAGATCAATTTTCTTTATACAAACGTTTGTTCTCGATAGTTTATTGGGTGCGAGTATAAGCATTAAATTAATTAAGTGTTAATATCTTTTATTGGTTTGCTGATTTTATTTCAGACTAATTATTCACTCACCTATTGCGTAATATGGTTGCAATCAGGTTCATATAGGAGCTATTAATAATCACTTTACTGCGAAAAAACAGTTTTATAATTTAACATGTTATGCTGTTTGGATGCTATCAAATTATTTATTACATAAAATTATTTAACTTCAAATTATGTTCTATAACATATTAATTGGTAGATACGATGATCGATTTTTAATACTTCATCCCTAATTATAATCTCAGAAGTTAGCTTAACATAAAAAAGCATGCAACTTTGTATCATCGATTCTGTTCGAGGATAACATTTTTCGCCAGTTTTCTGTCAGTTCCGCGAAAAAGTTCGATTTCAGTCAAGTTCTGGAAGCTGTTTCCATGAATACAAACTAAGGAACCTCGGCTGAACCTTTGCTTCACTCCTTGTACTTGAGGTACATGCACCATCAACTTCTGGCCATTGTTGTCAATTATAGCCGAGGTAGATCTATTTTTCATGATAAGGCTGGTACAGATCTATATCACATGATTCATCATGAATTACTTTATCAGTTTATACAGCTTGTATGATAACACTAATATGCCCAACCTCCAGCGCATGATTTTCAATTTTCCACGTATGGTTTCAGCAGTTCATTTTCATTATATGCAATTATGCAATAATGCGGCAATAAAGAACTGAAGTGCGGTAACTGCCGTTATGCCACGATAAGATAATGAAATAATGAAAACGACCAGAAACGTTGCCGCCTGGATACTTCAATTCCATTTCAATGTCATAATAAACGAGTTGAATCGAAACAGTTGTGTGTCACATGAACTCCAGACTTTTTGAAAGAGATTCGGTAGACAATGACTTTCAGATATCCCGTAATCTTTTTAGTTTCCAGTATCCATCGGCAGCTCATTCAGCTAAGTACTTGCTCCGGGTTAGACAGACAGTAAAATGAAGTAGCCGGGTTCAGCCTTTCTGATTCTGAAGTGTTTTTCCGCAAATTTTATGGAGGCTGTTTAAAGTAGTTCGTGAAAAAAGCGACTGGCTCGAATTGTATTAGTGAAATGCCTAAAATCCGTAGTTGTAAAAATCAAAGGAGTAACGGAGCAGAAAGTTTTAAAAGTTTTGGCAGCGCTAGACTGAAAATTGACTTCCAACTAAACAAGTAAAATATAATATTGCGCAAGTTATTTTATATCTCAAAAAACAAAATGAGGTGGAGAAACTTGATCACTGTTGAGCCAGCTATGTTTTTGCAAAAGGCTGGAGACACTCTGACTTACGTTATATTTCAGAATCTTTTTATAGAGAAGGTAACCTACGCATTTAAGCATTCACGCTAATTATTTTACACTAATTCACAAGCATGTTTTTAATAAAATATTTAACACCTTACTGTTCATTTAGATCTGCAAATATCAGCTTAATTACGATAAAAATACATGCCAGCTGTATGAGGAAGTTCAAGGTGAAATTCCAAAGTCAAAAGAATTTCTAAGGCCAATTGTGAACAATATTCAAGTAAGATTTCAATGACACAGAACTTTTTCTCCAATTCTCTATTCTAAAGTAAAATCTTAATTGAGTATAAATGATTGCCAAGTATTTTTGTAAATTAAAATTGATGTGATTTACCTTGCAGGTAAGCTCATCCAGCTTCGTCTTGTACAACAGCTTAGTAGAAAACTCCCTCCCCGTCTTCCTAGTTCTCTTTCTGGGTGTTTGGAGTGATGCCACCCGCAGAAGAAAACCAAGTTTACTGATCTCCCTTACTGGAAAGTTGTTCCGCTCGATGGGTCTTCTTCTTAACGCCTACTTCATGGCATGGCATCCATACGTACTTTTGTTCACCGTGTCCCTTCCTAACAGTTTAGGGGGAGGAGATGCAGTTTTTCATATGGCAGCATTTAGTTACCTTTCCGATGCTAGCGCTTCTAAAAGCAGAACGTGGAGAATGGGCATTGCGGAAATGTTTTGGGTGCTTGGCACTCCTACTGGTCTCTACTTAGGCTCGTTACTTTTTGAAAGTGGAGGTTATCTGGCTGTTTTTGGCACTGCAACCACTTTCCATTTAATTGCAGTCATATATTCTGCCCTGGTACTTCCCGAAGTGCCACAGCAATCCGGGTCTTCTAATATCATAGTAAATGGAAAGTATTACTTAACATCTTCCTCCGCTACACGAACACGGTCATTTAGTGGCAACGAGAAAGCCTTACAGGAAAGTTTATTCAATAATAATGATGAAAAACGTCCCCTTCTTGAGCACAACTTCACATCAATGTCGTCCATTGCTCCTTCAATTGCTCCCTCACTTCCTCCTTCATTTACGGAAAAGAAAAGCTTGGGAGTTTGGGAGTTCCTTATAGGCACGGTAAAAACTGTGTTGAAAAATCGACCAAATCACATTCGAAAGTGTCTGCTTGCCCTGGGAGTGATACTTATGATGTCTGGAACAGGAGCCAATGGTAATAAAAATTATATTTAAGCTAAAAATTAATTATAAAGAGAGGCCTTTTATTACGTGACATTTCCTAAATCTCCACTTCCAGGAGAATCAAGCATAAAGTATCTGTACACAAGGAACAGATTTCTGTGGCGAGAAGCACAGTTCAGCATTTGGGCAATTGTGGAAGGTGCCGTTGCAGTTTTCGGACTCCTGCTAGTGATGCCTCTATTCAGTAGAGTTTTCAAGTTTAGTGATCCCTTTTCGGGTGCTATTGGAAGCCTTTTGAGAGCTACCTCGAAGTTGTACTTTGCATTCGGTCCAAACTCTGAGTCCATGTATATAGGTTGGTTTAAATATTTTATCCGCAAACAATTGTTTCTAAACAGCCAGTATAAAAAATTGTTTGTTCAATTGCTGCAGCTTTGGGTTTTGACCTTCCTGGCGTGATGGGGTCATTGTCTGCCCGCTCATTGGCGTCAAAATGTGTACATCAAGATGAAAGAGGTAAGCATTATTTTTTATGTTGGAAGCAATTTTACTTACTACCTAAACAAACCCTTAATGAAGTATAAAAGTTTACTATCGAATTGTTCTACTCTTGATTTACTAATTTAACAGGAAAGGTGTTCGCGTTTATTGGGTGTCTTGAAGCTTTAGTGCCGCTATTTGCAATCCCTCTGTATTCAATGATATACTCGTCAACGTTGCAAACCACACCAACCGCAGTTTTCTTTTTATCCGCATCAATTTATTCTACAAATTTTCTGATTTTTATGTAAGTACAATACATAATTATAATGTCTACTTACTTGTTACTGACATATTTTTCGAAAAATCAAATGTCACAAATAATTTGAAACTTGTCGATTGTCTATCGCCTACAGGTCATTATTCATCTGCTCCAAACTTAAAATAATTAATTTCTCCGGGAATGAAACTTCAGCATCTCTGACTGAAAAAGGGAATGGAGATAACGTAGAGCCAACTGACAAAGAACTTGGACTTCCAGCCTCTTACATGTACAAGAGATCAAGTTTGCCGTAGAGTAGAGGCAACCGGAAATACTCTGAAAAATACACTAAAAGACTTGCTGCTAAATGTTTTAAAGAATAGTCTGCAAACTGAAAGGTATAAACTTTGCAAGAAGATATATTTGTTCGTATTGTTCTTATATGGCTAATTTGCTCACGTAGTATGCCATTTCGCTTATGTAAAAATATAAACAGTTTGAAACTTCGGTATGTAAATATTTGTCCTGCTATCTTCTCACGGATAATAAATGATAGACATGACGATGAACATGTTGTACTAACCAATACAAAATTTTTTTCAAAATGATCTGGTTTGTGGCATGATCTAAATGGCATAATACTTATTTAGCATACGCCATAGGTAGGTATCATGATTTTTATGCCGCAACTCTGAAGCACTAAAGCATATTTATATTATTTGTTTTTATGCTTTCCCTTTCCTTACTTTACTGAATTGTACGTACTGTCGTTAGAAGTAATGTACAAAATTTAGGAATCGGGCAGAGCATATCTGCAAAACATGGTACAGAAAATGGTAATGTAAAAAAGCAGTCAAATGCACACGCAGCAGCTGAAGTCAGGGTCACGGTCACGCAGTCAAAATCATTTGACTAGAGGAATATCTTCTAGCAATAAGTCAGTCGTGCTTCTACTCATTAATTTCTAACAGAATAAATTAATAAGCTGAAAGATTGCTACTCCAATAACCATTGTAGTCGAGCCCGAGCCTCTTGTAAAATTAATATTCCCACAATTAATAGTTCACTTGGTTTGCATACTATCCTTTCATAGTATGAGTAGGTAAAATATTGTTTACTGACTCCGATTAAAATTTAACAATCTTCGTCTTGGGTGATCGAGGCATGCAGAATGAAGAAGTGTAGTCTCCGTGCATTTTCCATGTTGTTGCCTGTCGCATTCTGAAGGAGCAATATCAGTGTCAAAAGTCCCAGCATCAGTGCTGCAATTTAACAATGAAAACCGAGTTGCTCCGTTCGTACAGCACCAACAACTTCTCCGGTTTAACGAGAACACCCTCCAAAGTCTCTTTAAATTCTGAGCAGACAACAAGCTTTCAAAATGGAGGAAGTCTCAACTCCGATACTAATCTCAACTTGAGTGGAACATCTCCGGAAATTCTCAAGGGTGACGGTGAAGAGAGCTGCTGCCGTAAAGTATTTTCAGAGAAGCAAGCAAAAAAGTTCTTTCCAATTTTACGATGGCTTCCCAACTACAATCTAGAAAAGCTTTTAGCAGACATTGTAGCCGGAATCACTATTGGATTAACAGTACTCCCCCAAGGTCTCGCTTATGCCTCTCTGGCAGGTCTCCCACCGCAGTATGGTCTCTATTCAAGTTTTGTTGGATGCTTCACATACATCCTAACCGGTTCCACGAAGTCAATTACTATCGGTCCGACGGCAGTACTGGCAATCATAACATTGTCATACGCTTCCGGAAAGCCACCGGAATATGGAGTGCTGCTATGTTTAGTGTCCGGTGTCATGACCCTGTTTATGGGTTTACTTGGTTTAGGATTTGTCGTGAACTTCATTTCAGCCCCTGTGAATAGCGCATTCACCGCAGCGGCTGCGATAACAATATGCTCCACTCAAGTTAAAGCCCTCCTCGGGCTTAGTTACCCCGCGGAAGGATTCCTTAGTATTATTATAGGGGCTGTGGAGCACGTCGTTGAAGTAAAGTTGTACGACACTCTCCTCTCAATTAGTTGCATCATTGTCCTTCTGATCCTCCAGTATACTCCCACGCTATTATCCAAATTTACTGCAAGTCGTCCAGCCATTCATAAAACTTTATGGCTATTATCGGTCTCCAGAAACGCCATTGTCATCGTGATCTGCACACTAATTTTCAGTTTGATTGGAGCAAATTCACAGTCACCACCTGTAAAAGTTGTCGGAAACATTACTTCCGGGCTCCCAACTTTTCAGTTTCCCTCTCTCTATTTCTCTGATTCCGCAAGCAATGTAACCGACTCTCAGTACTCTCTGTGGAAATTGTTGGAGGAAGATACATCAGCCATCCTAGTGCTTCCTGTCCTTTCAATTATGGAACACTTCACAATCGCAAAAGCCTTTGCAGGGACATCTAGAGTTGAAGCAAGTCAAGAAATGATATCGATTGGAGTTGCGAACATAATCGGATCGTTTTTTAGCTCGATACCAATAACCGGAAGCTTCAGTAGGACAACTGTGAACCATGTCTCTGGGGCACAGAGCCCTGCGGGTGGGCTTATTACTGGTGTTATGGTGCTACTATCCCTTCAATTTCTGACCCCATATTTTTATCTTCATTCCGAAGGCGAGTTTGGGTGCTGTGATCATTTGTGCAGTGATTAGCATGGTGGATTTTTCAGTGCTGTATGCAATGTGGAAGACCAAAAGTAAATTATAAATTTGAAAAGCAGGGCATTCTTAAAAGAAAATATATTTAAAAATTAATTTGCCAATTTTATTGCCAATTATTGATAGAAATGGACATGCTTCCATGGAGTGTAACATTTATTGCTAGTCTTATGGCTGGACTGGAATTTGGAATACTGACGGGTCTAATTGTCAGCATCGTCTTTTTAATGTATTATGCGGCTAGACCTGGAGTGCGTGTTAGTAAATGCGAGGTATTTACTCAGCTACCGACATGAAATATATTAACTAATTCAGGATATGAAATAATATTCGTAAGAGAGTTTTTATTTCATTGGCTAATTATATGAAAATGCCAACTGCCATTTAGACTTTTTCAGGTAGCGTATTCATCATGGTGTCTACTGACAGGTCGTTAGTATTTCCTGCAGTTGAATATACCAGATACATCATCATGAAGTCTGGGCAGGTTTGGGGACATGGGAATCTTCCCGTTGTGATTGACTGCCAGCATATTCAATACGCTGACTTTACTGCTGCTCTGGTTCATAATAATATTTAAATATTTAAACATTGAGCATTAAATTATAATACTAATGATATTAAACTATCTGTACATTTGAATTGAAATTATTCTTAATTATACATATTTTAGGGAATCAGAGATTTGTTCAAGATGTATAATGAGCAAGGTCAGATACTAATTTTGTGGAATTATCTGTACTTACATTTGAATTGAAATTATTCTTAATTATACATATTTTAGGGAATCAGAGATTTGTTCAAGATGTATAATGAGCAAGGTCAGATACTAATTTTGTGGAAGATAAAGCCTTCAATTGTGCGGATTTTAACGGAGGTGATGGAATTCGCAAGGATTCCATTTCAGCACTGCAGCACAGAGGAGGAATTAGAACGGAGTCTGATTCAGGCACATGTTCAAACTTCTTAAATTGGAAGTACTGAAGATGAATTATCGAGTAGTACACAAATTAAATGCTTCAGTACATAAATATGTTATATGTTATATTCTTTTGTAAATTAAAGTAAGATGTATCATTTTAAAATAAAAGTTTTACAGAGTAGTTCCATTTGTCATTTTGGAAAGCAAGTAAAATTAAATTGTTCAAAATTCACCAGGCATTTCACTTTATGCTCAGAGATAAAGCTTCTCTAGTCGAGATCGACGGTGAATAAGTAAATTTCTATTGTTATGCTCCTCTATTAAAATTCAATTTGAATCAATTAACTTCATTGATCCCTTTACACCGTTGAAATGCTTGGATGCGGCTGCTAACTTCATCCAAGTAGTCTTTGGGATTAAGTTCCTAAATATATTTGTCCATTGGCCATTTTGTTTGTATAGCATTTAGATAGTGTGAAATTAATTACGCACAGTTTCAACAAAATACATAAATTGAGTACAATGGATGTTAAAGGTATTAAATTTTATTAAGTTGATATGCTGATTAACGTGATAACTATTTAATTAACTTAACGGCTTGAGTTGAAGCAGAATAATTAAGTGCGCTATGGATGAACCGCCAATCTAGAATTTAGTAAAA
>JAHZND010004261.1:0-12715 GCA_027744115.1 Acrocyrtus sp. NNG-2020 | reverse complement strand
GCTACTACATCTGAATTGAAGGACATTCTTTGTATTTAGTACGCTATCTGTCAGTTCCAATTGAATTTGGTTTAGCCGTATTAACACCGCTCCAGAATTTTTTTAGATCAAACGAGGACTCAGACAAAAGATTATTAAATTAGAATTAGGCAATCAATACACTTTTCCTTAATGGCCTCCTAAAGCTCGAAGGAATTTGGATGGAGCCCATAGTAATGTAGTGTGAAACGCTCCACTGGCCGTATTTCCACTTCCATTAGAGTATCTATCCACATTTGCGGTGAAATTTATCTACTACCTAATTCTGCAAACTTCGACTAGGTATCAGTTGAATCTTGGCAGATTTAGATTGTTCTCCTGACTCGTTCTCCATATTACAATATTTTTTTTGGCTTTGACGCAAATTTGCTACGGTAACTTAGTATTCACGCTATCTATAAAATACGAAGCTGACCTTGAGGCCCATACCCTCAAGAGTGTTTTAGCTGGCTTTGTTGTTCAACTTTTATTTATGCAATCGATGATTTATCTTCATAACAGGATAAAGTTAAAAGAGTTTCTTTGAATAATTCTACAGAACAGAATATTGTATTGTAACCTGATACTTTAGAAGAGAGTAGAAACCTGCTTTGTCCTTTGTTATGCTAGTCGACCATCATAAAATTACACAATGCATTCCAAATTGTCCATAAGCCGAGAACGGAATACTACTCGGCTTGGATTACAATGCGCTCATATCACGTCGCCATACGGTTTAAGCACTGATATTAAATATATTGCATTACCGATTCCTATAGCTCTAGGTATTACAATAATAATTTTCTCCTTTCACGGAGCCAACTTTGTCTGATGTATACTTCATAGTCTCCTCCCCCTTATAGTCCTTTTATCTTATTTTTCACCATTTTATGTAATCCTTGTTTGTTTAGCGACAGGATTCAGAGAGGATTTTCCTGTCCATCAATTATCGAATGAAAAAATCGTTTACATTGTGTGGGCAGCATCTAATTAAATGGTTTCTGCTTAATTGCTCCTTCATTTGATCTGTGATGATATTGAAGTAACTAGTACGCTAGACGCGTCTAACTGGAATGGCTGTAGCTGTGTGTAATAAAATCTATTTTGTTTGCAGATATTCAGGAAAACATAGAGTCCAGTTACGTCAAGGCTATTGATGTTTGGATGGGAGCTTGCACTGGTAAGCTGATTTAGTTCGCGAAAATATTAGTGATTTCCCGTTCAATAATTAGTCCTGCTGGAACCATCTTATGTCCATGTGGGCTGTTGTAATTAAGGCTGATGTAAGAAAGGAGAAAATGCTTCGAGCAATTACTTCAGTACCTATCCATTGCCTTTTACCTAAGAACTAAGGACATTTTTTTGCTTTTCTAGGAAAGTGTCAAATTAGCTTATAGTTTTCTTTTCATTCTTAAAATCTGTTTTTATTTGTAATTTACAGCATTCGTCTTCATGGCTCTAATGGAATTTACTGTGGTCAATTACTTATGGAGGATGGACGGACACAGAGGCTCTCGAAAAACGAAGTCTCACCAAAAGAGAAGTACCGGAAATGGGGAAAGTGGAGGTTCTCTCTCGATTTCAAGGCACGGAAGTGCTGATTTAATAAGCAAACGGACATCAATTCCAGAGCAAATTGTAGGTGGTAAGCCAATGGAAAATTCCAAAATCGGATACGTTTCGTCATCAAATAATCAGGTACGCTGTCAAAATTATAATTAATTGTTACCACAATAAATTTGTTTGTAAACAACTATTTTGTATTGGAAGTTTATACAACTTTTGTTTTATTTTGCTAAAAGATGAAAGAAAAAATTGGAGGCTCAACTGGAAATCATTTGGAGGGGAAATCCCCGGAAAGTGTGTCATTGTCGGACGCTCAACTACATCTAAACCAGTCCTCCTTCAACCGCCATCCTTTGCACCTTCATAATCACACCAGCATTGATGCCATTTCGGATGACTACTCGGTGCAAAGCGGTGTAAATTTTCAGCGAATTGCAAAACAAATCGATGAAGCTTCTCGAGTTGTTTTCCCTATTGCTTTCACTCTATTTGTAATTTGCTACTGGGTTTATTACTTGTGTGTGTAGGAGAAATAAATTCACTTATTTTTGCAAAATAAAGTTCCAGCTTGCTTCTGAGAAAAAAGGCGGTGAGGTGCAAAGTGGATCAAATAGTGTATGAAAAACGGAAAAACCTTTTGAATTATTACTTTTCTCTGTTTTGATTTTGAATGGGTGTGTGTGCAAGCACTACCAGAATTTACAAGGGAGACTGACGAGGACGAAAGGGAAATGAGATTAGTGCTGAAGATAAATCTTTCATAATTAAAAATTTTTGGGGAAAGGTTTGTTTGGGGAATTTAATACATATCTGCTATCCGTGCTACCAGTGTGCGCTGAAGTAACTGAAATACGTAATACGTAAAAGAAGAGACAGTATGTTGTATAATTTTTGTCGGTTGTAGGTTGATGAACATGCATAATCCTAAAATCCTATTGTTGATCTTAAGCATACACTACACACACCGGTTTAATTAAATTAAAATTAAATAAAACTTAATTTTCTATGCTTACAAAGAAGGTTTGAGCGGGTATCATCAAAGTTGGGAGATTGTACCGGGATCAAACATGGAAGTAATGTATTATCTCAAGCTAATTTACTCAGTTTCCCTTCCTCACGGAAGTTTACTTTTAGAAATCCGAAACTCCTTTAGTACCTGAAGCCGGGATTTGAATTGTTTTTGATATGCACTATAAGAAATGAAATACCTGGGACTACTTTACAAAAGTATAGTGTATGACGACGAGAAGGAAAATTCATTATTATTATTAAGAATTAATTTTTTGTGAAATTAATCTGGGTTTGCAGTAGGAGGATTTAAATCAAAGGACTTACATTTTAATCTAGTCCATCTACTGGCCGTATTAGTTTTACGTACTAGGAACTAAAGTGTAATAGTTAACATCTTCTGATAAGAAACATTGTAATATTATGCTCCGGTAAAAGGTAAAATATATTTCTGAGTCACTATAGTCAGTATTTATAGAAAACTAGTGAAGGTTGTCCAAAACAAAAAGGTATTATGTTAGTGTTTACTATACGCAGTGAATTAAGAAAGTTAATTAAAATTATAAATTAGCGGGTACTATAATGTTTGTTTTGTAAATACTAAACTGTATAAAAGTAATATTAATTAAATATTCTGAAGTCTTTTTTGGCTCTGATTGAATGCATTTTATGGACGTAGACTCGATATATTTTTCCCTCTGCTTTTATTGGATTGCTTTTAGGATGGCTATGTAATTTCTAATGTAAAGGTTTACTAAAATTTCACTAACTGGTTTCCCTTCACTGATTTTTGTTTATTAAGTTCTCAGGAAATTGGACGTTTTAGCTCTTCGTTTTCTTAACGCGTGATGCTTCAGATATATTATTTCTTCCTGAGTGAGGCGAGGTTTGCGTGTGGCAAAATACACACATATTCAAATATGCTGCAGTAGGTTCAATCAGGAACAATCGAAAATTTAAATGAAAGTAGAGCTGAAAATTGTTCATTAAATTTTAAATAGCTATCCATGTGCATGCTTAAAACGTAGCTGCAAATTTGGTGATTTGCTTAATTTAAACTATGCGCATAGCTCTGATGAGCACAATAAATGAAGGCGAAAAATCTTTTTCTGTAGGAGAAACATTTAATAACTGTATATTTAACTGTTTTAGATATTGGGTGAACGAAATTGTATACTTTGGATTTAGATAAATGTCTCAAGCTGGCAGTACTTTTAATAAATTACAACGTCAAATGACATCATCTTTCTTAAGTGGGCCTTACAATGCTACTTTTTGGTTTTTATATGAGTGAAAGGGACATTTTTTGCACAATCGTGGGTCATCAGTTCAGGCATTCAACATGTCTAAATTAAACGTCATTAACTTTGACTCTCATTGTATGGATATTTCATATATTTTCGAGATATTTTCCGATATTTTCATTGATAGGACTTTTTAATAAGGACAGCGCATTCTGACAATGGGCCGCTTAATACACCTACTTTATAATGTCGATTGAATACGGCAATACCTATTAGCCTAATATTTATAGATTTGCGAAGATTAAAAAGCTCGTTTACAAATTTTCCCTCGCTGATTTTAGTTTACTACACGTTTTGGAAGATGGGCGTTTGCGATTTGTTTTTCTCTAATTTATTTCCTTGGATGGTGAGAGGTTTGCGTGCGGAACAGCGGAACAATACATTTTCAAATATGCACTAGTAGTTTTATTAAGGAACAACATTCAAAAATTTAACTGAAAGTGGAACAGAAAATTGTTCATTAAATATCCATGTGCATATCACCATTCGAAAAAATGGAATCGCCAATCGCCTTATCGCCAGGGTTTAGGAAGCCGGCAGCCAGGGGCCTAATATGTATCCATCAATCCATCCATGACATATTCAGGCATTTTCAGAGTTTACTAATTCTAGCGTTTATATTTCTTGTTTCATTTTTCGCGCCACATTGAAGTCAATTAATAATATGAATTCTACACATCATTTCAGTTGTTTTTGTTGTCATTTATTCAACTATATTCGGCGCTGTTTTTCAAACATTACGTTACTAAACCCAGCAATTGTCTTCGCCTCATCCTTTCACCTTCGCATCAAAAACATCTCTTCAGCTAAAGTGTATTGCTAAAACACGTCCGGCGCATTCTGCCCTTTTCAATCATTCACCAGTTCATATTTAATACGCTATTGTCTGTACTAAGGATGGAAATTATTAATTGAGTTTTGGCCAGAGAATGGAGTTCATTTTAAGGGAAAGTAGACTTGAGATAGCTTTAGAATAGAAAAGACGTCCCATATTTCAACAACTAAATGTTGTACGCCAAAACAATCAAAACGTTTTCTCGCTTCTTTAGTTTTGCTTACTGCGCTGCTTTTTTTCCTTTTTGCTGGAACAATAAAACGAACTGCTTCGAAAAGTTTCGTTGGAATGACTTTCGAACGTATCTATGGATAGTCAACAATATATTGCTTTTCGTGAAAACTGCATTTTTATTGGTTCAAGTCTATATTCTTGCAAAGGAAGCGAATCTTAATAAGCTTATATTTGTAAACCTTTTTTTCATCTCATACGGTAATGCATTCCTTCATAATTTAGTTTTTTATCTGACTCGTAACAGCCTCCCAGTGCTTTTTTGGAGATGCATGACTTTCAGTCGGGAATCTTGCCGTAAGAAAATTAAGTTTTTGTGAAGTCCTTACCGTAAATGGTGTAATTTGCAGCTCGAGAATTTTTTAACTACGAAATTTTCTTCTTAGAAAAATACTTGCCTCATCTGAACCGTCAGTATCCACTGGAAGATGATGGGCTTGGTGGAATGATGATTGCGGGCATATTCATAGCAGTCTTTTTCAGCTTGTCGACATTCGTCTTAAGCATGGATTCGCCCACTGCGCATGTATTTTTTGCTAACTGGTTCATCCACAGTGAGGAGTCTTCATTTGAAGTCCCCTTCATTGCTCTCATAGCCCTATCCTTAATGGAAGCATGGATAACTGGATTTGCGTGGGCGNTTAATGGAAGCATGGATAACTGCATTTGCGTGGGCGAGTCCCGCCGCGGTCGTCCTCTTCCTTCCAAATATTTCTTTATTATTACAATTTTGGTCGCGCGAACTAAACTCCAACTCTCCTACTGGCCAACTCAACTTCAAAACTCCGGCAATTTGAAGATTGTGCAAAGGTTTACAGAGAGCTTCAGCTTTTGTGCACTCAGTTCAACGAATGCTTTGCAAAGCATGTTGGTCATCTTTTTATTCTCGCTTTCATCAACCAAGTTTCCGTAAATTACGGAACGCTGAAACTGTACGATGAGCTTTCGCTGACATCATGGATTTTTTGTCCGTACTTGTCAGTAGTTGGTGCTTACAACATCTGCACTGTACACGACTTCATGGCAAAACCGCTGGAGAGCTCGACAGAAATGCTAGCATCTTGGAAGCAGTGGAACTTTGTTATACAGTTGGGGCAAGGTAAAACAGCTCCTAAGCACCAGCGAATGGTGAGAATGTCGTGTGCACTCCTCAAACTCAAGTACGGCTCAATTAAGTATATCAGCAAAGACCAAGGAATTGAATGGGTAGACTCAGTAATTGATTCTACAGTTACAATGGTTTTATGGAAATGAGTTTTGTACACTAAAATTATTTGCTTGTAAAGCTAGCAAACCTTGAAGCCTTAATAAATTAATTGCTCATTTCAATGGGTCTCCACATGTAGTGACCACAAAACATATTGTTGATATCATACATCGTCAAAACACACTTCGCCGAGTGAATAATTGAAGGATTTCGTCATAGATCCACACTTGAAAAATACCACAAAGACTCCTCCACCTTTGATCAGTTGTTTATTATTACCATAAAAGATTTTGACACTCTAATTGTAACGCCAGGGAAGATTCTGACGCTGACGATATGTATTTGTTTTATATAAGTACTCAAATGTTGATTGTTCGGCATTTCGTGGACCATAATATTTTTCAATATTATCCTTCATGGGACTTTTTAATTATAGGTATTCACTTTAGTGTCATACGGCGCCTTGTAAAACTGGTAGTTAAGCCATATAGATATAATAAATGGCAGTGACTTTCTGTTAATGTGCCGCTTAATACGGCTACTTTCTAATTAATGGAGAAATACACACTGGCCTCTCATTAAAAAATGTTTTAAGGCTAAAAATTTTCCCTGACTGGTTTCCTCCCACTCACATTATTTTTGCTTGTTACACGTTTTTCGAATATATTTCTTCATTGGGGTGGTGAGGGTTAGAGGTTTGCGTGCGGAACAACACGTCTTCAAATATGCACTAGTAGTTTCAATCAGGAACAAAAATTGAAATCTAACCTGGAACTGGAAGTAGAGGAGAAAATTGTTTATTAAATGTCAATGTGCATACAAACAACATAGGTGGTGGTTTACTTCACCTTTAAACCTCACGCACACTAGGTATCTATCTACCTTAATGAAATTCTTATGAATCTGTAGCTATTTAGGACCATTTACTAGAGGTACGCAATATAATTCGCACTACTTATTGTTAGTTAAACGAAATGAAGGCGGAAAATCTTTTTCTCCAGACACTATAATAACTTTATTTCATTGTTTTAGCTATCGCCAGAAAGAAATTGCATACTTGAATAGAAATAAATTTCTCAAGCTGGCAATTCTTTCAATAAATTAGAATGTCAAGTGACATCGTCCATCTTAAGTTAATCATTTTAAGTAACTACTACGTTTTAAGTTAAAAGGAACACTCTTTTGCAAAATTATCTCCCAACAGTTCATATTTAATATATGCTCAATTAAACGCTACTGTCTATAAAGATTATAATTATTAATTGAATTCTGGCCACAAAACTGAGTTTATTTGAACGGAAAAGAGACTTGAAGCAGTTTCTGCCTAGAAGACAAGTCCACTATTTACATTGTCGGCAACAAAATGTCGTGCGCTAAAACAATAAAAACATTATCTCGCTTCTTTAGTTTTGCTTCAAGCATTGGCTTACGACTTCGCGATTGCCTATACTAAGGATCGAAATTGTTAATTGAATTTTGGCCAGAGAACAGAGTTCATTTTAAGGGGAAATAGACTTGAGATGGCTTCAGGTTAAAAAACACGTCTGATATTTCGTTAACCAAATGCTGTGCGCCAAAACAATAAAAACGTTTTCTCGCTTCTTTAGTTTTGCTTACAGCACTGCCTTCTTTCCATTTAGCTGGAACAGGAAAACGAATTGCTTCGAGAAGTTTTGTTGGAATGATTTCCGAACGTATCTGTGGATCGTCAACAATATATTGGTTTTCCTGAAAATTCTTTTTCTACTAGTTCAAGTTTGTTTTCTTGCAAAGGAAGCGAAGCTAACTAAGCTTATATTTGTAAACCTTTTTCTCATCTCATACGGAAACGCCTTTCTCCACAATTTAATATTTTATCTGACCCGCAATAGCTTCCCAGTGCTTTTCTGGAGATGCATGACATTCAGCCGGGAATCCTGTCGTAATTAATTTATTTGTGAAATTCTATCAGTCAATACGAGGTTGCTTCTAACTCGATATTTTTAAACAGCGGAATTTTATTTCAGAAAAGTACTTGCCTCATCTGAACCGTCACTATCCACTGGAAGGTGATGGGCTTGGTGGAATGATGATTGGAGGCATTTTCGTAGCAATCGTCTTCAGCTTGTCGATGTTTTTCTTGAGTTTAGACTCACCCACTGCGCATCCATTTTTTGCTAACTGGTTCATCTACAATGAGAAACCTCTATTTGAAATCTCTTTCATTCCACTTCTAGCTCTATCCTTGATGGAATCATGGATAACTGGATTTGCGTGGGTGACTACCACCGCCGTCGTCCTTTTCCTTCCGAACTTTGCTCTTTTCTTCGAATTTTGGTCTCGCGAACTAAACTCCAACTCTCCTACTGGTCAACTCTCCAGATCAACTTCAAAACTCCGGCAATTTGAAGATTGTACAAAGGTTTACAGAGAGCTTCAGCTTTTGTGCACTCAGTTCAACGAATGCTTTGCAAAGCATGTTGGTCATCTTTTTATTCTCGCATTCATTAACCAAGTTTCCGTAAATTACGGAACACTTATGCTGTATGAAGAGCTTTCTCTTGCGTCTTGGATTTTTTGTCCGTACTTGTCAGTAGTTGGTGCTTACAACATCTGCACTGTACACGACTTCATGGCAAAACCTTTGGAAAGCTCGAGACAAACGGTAGCATCTTGGCGGCAGTGGAACTTTGTTATACAAGTGGGACAACCTAAAACAGCTAGTAAGCGCCAGCGAATGGTGCGAATGTCGTGTGCACTCCTGAAGCTCAAGTACGGCTCAATTAAGCATGTCAGCAAAGACCAAGGAATTGAATGGGTAGACTCAGTAATTGATTCTACGGTTACAATGGTTTTATGGAAATGATAGTTTTGTACACTACAATAAAATGATTTTTCACATATCAGCATACCAAATTTGGCATAAATATCAACTTTGAGATTTTAAACGGGACTACATATGAAATGACCACGGCACGTCATTTTCCCACTTCATATCCAAAGCACATTGAAGAAGTTTTTTTTGCATGGATAATTGAAAGATTCCGTCGTACATTCACACTTCACTATAATAAAATCCGACTTTTCCGCCTTTGATTGACTGTTTCTTTGCTATTGTCGGATGCAAAATGCATAATTGTAGTGTGCCTTGCGTCAAAGTTTTAATTTTCCTGCTAGAACAAAACCACAAGCCTATCACTTTCCTTATAAAATATTCATATTTATTTAGTACAAGCGAATCATTTCGCAGTATGGTTTTGTAATTGAATTATTTTGTGGAAACTAAACTTTTGTATAGGTTAAATATTTTTTCTCTCTCAAACTTCCTGAATATAAAATATGAGTATCGAAATAAAGGACACCAGAGCGCAATGTAACTTGTCAAAGGTTCAGCCCTAAAATCGCAAGTGAAATTATTTATAGCTCAGTTTCGATTTAATATTCGAATTAAAAATGGACATAACTATGCGTTCCGTTGGTGCAGATTTTTTGCAGGATATTGAAGTGACCAGATTTAATTCAAAAAAGAAACCGGAGAGCTCATTATTACTGTCGTTCAATAGTGAAACCTATGAGGTGCTATGTACTAACCCGAAATCTGGAAAAGTTGAAACAAGTGGTACGTCCTAATATTGTTTCATGTAGATAAACAATCAATCAACTTGTATAGAAGAATAACTTCATAAATTTTTGCCTTTGCAGTGAGTCTTTTTAAAGTTAAGGAGATTCGACATGGAAAAACATTCAAAGACTTTGAGCGATGGGCGCCAGAAACAAAGGACATTGAAAATTCTCGATGCTTTACAATTTTCTATGGAATTGAATTTCGTTTGAATACATTATCTGCAGCTGGTTAGAAAGCCCAATTAATATTCGGGAATGACTGCCGCCCAGTCAACATTAAAGTGACGTAAGTTTGTTTATATTTGCAGCTCAATCTAAAAAAGATGCTGAAGACTGGGTGAAAGGATTAGAATATGCAGTGCTCAACAAACCGTCGTCCTACATTTCCCTTATAGAGATCTGGATAACAAAGCAGTATGAAAGTCTCCTAACTCCTACTAACAATAATAACCAAAGGTAATTTCTTGAATTGATTGTGGACCATTGATAACCGGTAGTGTATACATAAATTTCATTACTTGGGTTTTATGCTATTTTTCATCAATGTAAATGCTATAGCAGTTTATCACTAAAGCAAATGAAGGACTTCACCAATCGACTAAATATTAACGTATCCGAGAAAGAATTGAAGTCAAAATTTTCTGAAGTGCAGAACTCGGACGGATTGGTAAGCAGCTTCGGTTTTTCCGCAATTGTCCGCGACTTTCTACATGATCAGCAGGTACTGTAGTAGAACGATATTATGTATCTATAAGTAAATGACTTTCGAACTGATAACTTTTCCAATAATATTCTACATATTATTATTCCCTTTTCCAGATTTTTACAGACTGCTTCGGTAAATACGCTCTCGGGAGCAAAATTGATTTGAACGGGTTTGAAGAATTTCTTCATCAAGAGCAATACGAAATTAATAGCAGTGCAAAGTACCTCGGTTACTTTGACGAGCATAATAAATCAGGCAGTAAAGGAATCCCTTATATGAATGCACAAGAGGTAAATAAATGTACTTACTATGAAGTTTAAACTAAATTACCTAATGAATATTTAGCATTACAAAGTGAATTTTTTAGCTGTCGAGTAATAAATCTACGTTGTTTGCATAGGCTGTGGATTTCCTCTTCTCAAAATCAAACCAAGTATGGAACAATTTATTTGATAATGTCTGTCAGGATATGACATATCCCCTGTCGTGCTACTGGATTGCATCCTCTCATAATACGTAGGAAAAGTGTATCGGTTAATTCAGATATTACGTACATCAGGTCACATCAGGTCAATTGCCTTTTTTGCGGTCGGCATCTTTCAAAAGTATTCAATTCACTTGTAGTCTTCTTGCAGGAAAAACTGAATTTAATTTATTTTTGTAGGTATCCTGTAATTCTCAGTATTGAAAACCACTGCAGTATAGCTCAACAGAAGATAATGGCGAAAAAGTTCAATGTGTGTATCCGTTTAAATGATTGTAAATAGAAGTTTCCTGTATATCGGTAATTAGTACTAAACGTATAGGGCTACTGTTTTTAATTTTTAGGAAGTGTTTGGGAAAATGCTTGTCACCGCCCCTTTATCCAAAGACGAAGAGCAACTTCCATCCCCATACCAGCTCCGGCGAAGAATAATTATAAAAGGGAAAAAGTCCCCGAAAGATGCTAAGCAAATTGTGGAATCTACCGCGGAGAAAATGGATTTATGTGATACTGTTAAAACGGGAAAAATGTGTAGGCGGGAAGCTGGTAGATGGGTGCCGTACTTCTTCGCACTTACAAATGATAGACTGATGTATACTGAGCTGCGTGATGAAACGAACGGCGACGACGAGCATTTAGAATTTAATGCTGTAAGAGTAAAATTTAAAATTACCTATGTATAACTGGTCTTCAGCAATCATTATAATTGTAATTGGCGTGTTTCCTTCAGCATCTATCGGAAGACCTCCATTTCAGAAAAAAATGGTTTCACGGAAAGATTCCAGGTGGGTTGAAGACTGCTGAAGAGCGCGTTAAAAACTTCGGCTATGAAGGCTCATTTTTAGTTAGAGAAAGTGAAACTCGCCCAGGGGAATACGCAATATGTTTTCTGTAAGACGCGTAATTGAATAATCTTTTTACTATAATGTAAAAACATTCCTAATTAAAGATATTGATGTTCTTCATAGATCTCAAGGGGAAGCCCATCACATTAAAATTAGATCAAATGATGACCGAACACAATATTATTTGCTAAAGCCCGAGCAGTTTGAGAGTTTGTACTCCCTGATAAGTTACTACCGTGAGCACCCTCTTGATACTATGACTTTTTATATGGATCGTTTAACAAAAGCCGTTCCGCAGCCTGACACGCACGAGCAGGAACCTTGGTTCTATCCAAACTGTCGCTTTCCGGAGCCAATGAACAGATTAAAAGCAGACAAAATTCTACGAAAAATACCTGTAAACGGTGCATATCTCGTAAGATACTCCAGTGACCGAACCTCAACAGGTCGTTTCGTGATTTCCTTCAGAAACGAAAATCGAATCATACATTGCTTGGTGAAAGGAGATGGGCGGTTGCTGATTGTATCCAATAAGAAATTCGAAAGCATTGAGAAACTGGTGAGCTATTATCAAACTAGGGCGTTCTATAAAGGTCTGAAATTGACGCATCCAGTGGAGGCGGAGCTATATGAGTTTGCAAGAAGAGAAGATATCCTCGAAGAAGATAACGTTTACGCCTTTACTGACTACCTTGACACGAGCGCATACTCATTACATCAAGTTCGGGCGCTGTACTCGTACAGTCCAGCTGATTCTGGAATGTTGACATTTTGTGAAGGAGATATAATTACGAATGTGGTGAAGCAGGATGCCGTTTGGGGACAGGGAGATTTAGAGGAACAGATACAGAAAACATTTCCTCTAAATTTTGTGGAAGAGATGGAACAAGTTGATTCTCCGTTTGGAG